>QGSO01000161.1:169951-224937 GCA_011037825.1 Carya cathayensis | reverse complement strand
AAAAATAGCACTCTGACTATCACTGTGCAGAATACCTTTTTCATTTTTCTTTCCCAATTCCTCCAAAAAGGACTGCAACCAAACCATTTCCTTCCCCGCTTCAGTTATAGCAACGTATTCCGCTTCTGTAGTTGAGAGAGCAACAATCTTCTGTAACTTAGAAGCCCACGATACAGCTGTACCACCCAGCGTATACACAAATCCAGTAGTACTTTTTCTGCTGTCAACGTCACCTGCTAAATCAGCATCTACATATCCCTGTAGCTTTAAACCTGCTTTTGTAAAGCATAGTGACGTATCTGAAGAGGTACCATTGTCGTGGAGCTTGTTTTAGGCCATACAAGCTCTTCTTCAGTTTGCAAACTAGATTCTCTTTTCCCTTTATTGAGAATCCTTGTGGCTGGTGCATATAGATGTCTTCCTCCAAATCACCATGAAGGAATGCAGTCTTCACATCTAACTGCTCAAGATGTAGATCCTCTGCAGCCACAATTGCCAACACTAGCCTGATCGTGGTCAATTTTACGACTGGGGAGAAAATGTCTGTGTAGTCGACACCTTTCTTTTGTTGAAACCCCTTCACAACCATTCTGGCTTTGTAGCGCTTGCTACCATTATGCTCTTCCTTAATCCTGTACACCCATTTGTTGTGCAAAGCCTTATTGCCTTTTGGAAGCTTAGTTAGCTCCCATGTCTGATTTGACATCAGTGACTCCATCTCATCTTGCATGGCTTTCTCCCACTTGATCGAATCTTCAATCTGTAGAGCTTCATCATAACTTTCCGGTTCACCACTATCTGTTAGCAGGATGTAGTGTAGAGATGGTGAGAACCGTTGTGGTGGCCTAATCGTCCTTGAAGATCTTCGAATAACAGTGAGTGGTGTACGTTGTTCGATCTGTGTATCATCATTCTCTTTATCCTCGTTCTGATCAGTGTTGACTTGAGTAACATCAAAGTCAACAACCTCAGGTTTCTTTGGCTGCTCCTCAGGTTCAGCTTGTGACCTAGCTTTGTACAGAATCTGCTCATTGAAAATTACATTTCTACTTCTAATGATTTTGCGATTTTTACCATCCCAAAATCGATAGCCAAATTCTTCATCACCATAACCGATGAAAAAACATTTTCTAAATTTGGCTTATAGCTTGTTACGATCAGTAGAATCTATGTGAACATATGATACACAGCCAAAAACTTTCAAATGGGAAAGATTTACCTTCTTTCCGCTCCAGACTTCCTCTGGTAGATCGAACTTTAAGGGAACTGAAGGTCCCCGGTTAATCAAATAGGCTGCAGTGTTAACTGCATCAGCCCAAAAACATTCAGGCAATCCTGAATTCAGCCTCATGCTTCTGGCACGTTCGTTGAGAGTTCTGTTCATGCGTTCAGCTACGCCATTCTGCTGCGGTGTCCCGGGAATAGTCTTCTGAAATCTAATCCCATTTCCAGCACAGAATTCTTTGAACCCTCCGTCGATGTACTCTCCGCCATTTTCTGACCTCAGACATTTCAACTTCAAGCCTGTTTCATTTTCAACCATGGCTCTCCACTTCTTGAAGGTGTCAAATGTGTCAGATTTATTTTTCAGAAAATAAACCCATACTTTCCTGCTTGAGTCATCAATAAAGGAAACATAGTACCGCGATCCTCCGAGAGAAGCGACTGGGGATGGCTCCCACAAATCTGTGTGCACCAACTCCAACTTTATAGACTTTGGAGTTCTGCCATTTTTCAAGAAACTAACCTTTTTCTGCTTCCCAAAAATGCAACCTTCACACATGTCGAAATCAGTTGATTCCAACTTTAGTAACTTCCCCTTGGATAATAGTACTTTCATTCCTTTCTCACTCATGTGACCAAGCCTTTGATGCCATAGGTTAGCATTTGCATCAGCAATTGCAACAGTATCTCTAATGCTTGAAGTCATGTATAGAGTACCTGTTTTTGTGCCTCAAGCTAGTACCATAGCTCATTTTGTTATCTTTCACGTGCCACCGGTAAATAATACCGAATGCCCATCAGCATCAAGTTGTCCTACAGAAATCAGGTTCCTCATGAGCTTGGAAACATGTCGCACATTTTGTAGCAACCATGCACTTCTATTGGGCAGATTGATTCGTACATCTCCCATGCCTTCGATTTCCAACGCTTCACCATCTGCTAAGTACACCTTCCCGAAATCACCAGTGACATAATTCTGCATGATTTCTCGGTGTGCTGTAGTGTGGAATGAGGCTCCTGAATCTAACACCCAAGATTCAATTTGGTTGTCGACTGAAAGGAGTAAGGCATCTTGGAAATCTTCTGTTGTGGCATTAGCAGAGTCATGCTCATTCTTCTTCTTTGCCTCCTTGCAATTATTTCTGAAGTGGCCAATCTTGCCACAATTCCAGCACTGTACTTGTCTTCCGGATCTAGATTTACTTCTTCTTCTTCGGGAATTTGACCTGCCCCGATTTGAACTTCTACTAGCTCCTCTACCTCTCGTCTCGAGGTTTAAGGCAGAACTGGAAGTTGATGCTTCTCCTGTATCTCTTCTGCGAACTTCCTCGCTAAGAATATGGTCCCGGATATCTTGATACTTCATCTTTGTTTTGCCATAAGAATTGCTAACAGCTGTTCTCATGGCCTCCCAGCTTTTTGGCAATTGAGCCAGAGCAATCAGTGCACGTACTTCATCATCAAATTCAATCCCTACTGAAACTAATTGATTAATGATGGTGTTGAACTCATTCAGATGCTGAATAACTGGAGTTCCTTCTGCCATTCTCAAGTAGAATAGCTTGTACATCAAATGCACTTTGTTATTGGCTGATGGCTGCTCATACATGTCTGATAGAGCCTTCATCAAATCTGCTGTGGTCTTTTCCTTTCCCACATTGTGTGCAACTGATCTTGACAGTGTTAGTCGAATGACTCCCAACACTTGTCTATCAAGAAAACTCCAATATTCGAGTTTCATGTCATCTGGCTTTCTTCCTAGGAGTGGAAGATGTAGTTTCTTCCCATAGAGATAATCCTCTATCTACATTCTCCAGTAGGCAAAGTCTGTACCTTCAAATTTCTCGATACCAGCACTTTTAGCTTCTTCTCCAGCCATAATTTTACAAATGAGTTCAAATTTGAACAAACAAAGATCACCGTTGCGTTCGAAACACTCGAATTAGTAGAGTGCGACAAGTGGCAGGATGACGTCGGCTCGACTCAGGAACGGCTCGGCTCAGTCACGGCTCGGCTCGGCTCAGTTGTCTTCAACCTCCAGATGCGCGTGGATCGATGCTTCGATCTTCAACCGACGCGTGCGGCTACTCCGACCTCCGTTTTTGATTCCGTTTGCGGCAACGGATTCGTCTCGACGCGAGGAACACCTTGGAGTGGTCAAAAATTGATTTCGACCAACTTGACTAGTAGAAATGAATAGTACTTCACTAAGTAAGTTCCCAGGAAAGATTGGAGGGTCACAATGGACACACTTAAAATTTTCAATCTCCTAGACAGAACCTCCTTAGACTATACGTATCCACACTACCACACCAAAACTCCACCCCACAAAAAGAACCTAGTGGCTGATACTAGTTGAAAACAGAGATGATTTTAAATAAAAGGAGAGACTAAATTTAACGTGGTTCGGCAATTGCCTACGTCCACAGCTACTGTAATTTCACTATGAAACAATTCTACAAAAACTTCTCACCCACACTCTTTCTCTCTTCCTTTCTCTCTATCTTTCTCTCTATCCCACATTTTATACAATTGAGCTCTCTCCTATTTATAGGAGAGAGTAGCCTATCATTTGCAATGGTGGGTGGCCTAACAAGGTAGGTGGCCTAACAATGGTGGGTGGCCTAACAAGGTGGGTGGCCTAACAATGGTGGGTGGGTTGCAAACCCAAACCCATTTCATATTTGGTTTGTCTCCATTCATAACACATAAGTTTGATACGAGCTTCTATTATTGGATTTTGTTCTTTGAGAAGACTAGTTCTCAGTAACTGTAATTTGTCTGAAGACGAGATTCCCATTGATCTTGGGAGTTTATCTTCACTCCAAAAACTGGATTTATCAGAAAACAATTTTTCTCATTGCATTAGTCGTCTTCCTAAATTATACTCTTTGTTTTTAAGAAATTGTACATCTCTTCACTCAATCTTAGAACTCCCAGCAAATGTCAGGCTCCTTGTTGCATCTGGATGCTCATCAATGGATAGACTCTCAATTTTGTCGAGGTCAAAAGTTATTCTTTCCCTTCGTAACTGTTGCAAACTGGTTGAGATTCAAGGCTTGAGTTTGGAATCCTTTTCAATCATTGAGATGTTTGGGTGCTACAGTTTATCATCTGATTTTAAGACGAGTCTTCTCCAGCTTCTCTCTCTCTCTCTCTCTCTCTCTCTCTCTCTCTCATATAATAATGTTTAACTATTTTTTTTTTCAAATAGTGTCCATCGACCAAGTGTGCTGCTCATTTACGTCTACTTTCCCTCCCTGGTAGTGAGGTTCCGAATTGGTTCAGCCATCAGAGAACTGGATCTTCGATATCCTTTCATGTACCTTCTCCTTCTGAGGCGAGATCCGTGTATTACTTATTTGTGCTGTTTATGCTAGCAAGAAAGAATCTCATCCGCGATGGAGTAAAAATCATGTGATAATCTACAACAGAACTAGAGGCTACCGACATGTTCTTTTGCCAGAAGAGTTTGACTTTCCTGCAAACAATTCAGATAATTTATTTTTATTCCAGAAGCATCTTATAGGAAATAACCTGGAGATGGTAGCAGCTCCAGAAAGAAAATTGGAGATGGTAAGTGGAGGAAATTGTGATATCTTTCGAACTTTGGAGCTTAATTGAAGTGAAGAAGTGTGGAGTTCATCTACCGGTTGACAAGCCAAATATACTAGATAAAGTGATAAAATATAAGTTTTCTCTATAAAGTTATATGATTTATGTTCCATTGAATTCATCTCCTGCTTTTGCAGGCGCTTATGCTTCCTATCTCAGACTTACAGGAGAAAATTGAGTTGGTGAAGCTGAGGAATTCTGAATTGGTATGACAGCCATTACATTAAAAAGGCAGCTATTTTAATATTTACCAGAAACTTCTTAGCCTAAAGGAATTCCTTTTTTCCTACGAGTAATTTATCCGTTACTGCTGTTGATTTCAGGAATCTTTGAGAAAGTACTTAGCTTGAATATTGAGGTTAATCTCTTCCCTCCCTTCCTTGACCTCGACATTTATGTGAATATATTAGATATTATTGATCTGACGTTATTTTCTACTTATTTTTTTTAATGTCTTGAATATTTCATATTACTCATTTATTGAGTTTTACACTTCAAAATAGAATTCCCAAGTTGATACACACTTCTCAGTATTTAACCAAAATGTACAAACAGAAGCCTCATTTGCCAATTGCTTTAGAAACGTTTAGCAAGCTTCGGATCAACTCTGAGTGTTGATGTGGGAAACAAGTGTTTGAATAAACTTAGGTACTGTTAGCTTTATTGGCCTTTTGGGAACAATGTGTGAGAACTGTTATAAACATTTGTATAATTATACATAGTCACTAATTAAGACTATTGAACCATCAATTAAAACCAATCTTTAGCTACTAATTAAGAACATTGAGCCATCAATTAAGACCTATCTTTAGCCATTAATGAAAACTTAAGCTGTAACAGCCCGCTAAAATTATCAGTTTTGGATTTTTTTCCCGACAGCAATCACATCTCTCTCGTCTTTACCCTCATCTGGAATCACGCGTATAGATTATCTTTTCCGTAAATCACGTAATTTGTTCTTCACCGACAGCTGTAAAATCATGAACAGTTTTATCCTAAGCGTTGTACCTCGATGGCGTTTTTCCGGATCTTATCCATCGAATTTCAAAGTATTAGATAAGCTTGTTTTTAAAGTAGCACAATTATAATAATTTAATGAGCTCTGAAAATATTATAATTGTGGATATTTATTTAGATTAAATATTTTAATTGTTTTAAGATATTAAGAGGTTTAATTTTACGTTGAAAATTCTTATTTAAATTTAAGTGTTTTATGCACTTTGATTAATTAATGATACTTTATCATTTTATATAATGATGAAGAAAATATTATTTTATAAATTTTAGTTTATAAAATAATATTCTACCTTAATTCATCGTAGTGTTTTATTTAAAGTGTTTTATTTAAAATAAAACATTTAAGCGTTTTTAATCAGTGTTTTAACTCACTGTTGGTTTATTTGAGGATCCCGAAATGTAGGATTGAAGCGTTATACTCTGGCCCTACCTTTTTCTCTTCACTTTTTCTTTTTTTCTTTTTTCTTTTTCTTTCTTTTTCTCTCCCTCTCTCTCTCGTGGCCGACGGATTGAAGCTCCTCCATAGCCGTTCGTGTTGAAGCTCCAGCCGGCGCCACCTCCGGCCGCCGGACCCCACCTCCCACTCCGGCCTCTTCCTCTCCCTCCGGCGAGTCCAACCATGCCGGTGGTGTACTAAACCGACTTCTCACTCTCTCTCTTTCTCCCTTCAAAGATATGGGTCTCTAGGGGTTTTTCTCATTTTTGGACCACCATACACGGCCAAATCAACCACCAAGCACCACCATTGGACTCACCTCATCAAGGGCTTCCTCCCCATGTCTTTCTTTTTCCCAAACTCTCACTTTTCACATATGGGTTTCTTAAAAACACCCGTTCGGTTTCACCACCGTGCGCCGCCGTACACGGCCACCCGTGGTGTTTCACCACCACCATCTTGTTCCTCTCATCCTCATGAACCTCCCCAAGAAATTTCATGACCAACGGAGCTTCGTAGAGCCCTCACTCTCCTACACTCTCCAAGGCCAAAAATGGTTTCAAACGGCCGATCCGCCGCCGTTAGCCACCGTCCGACCACCACCTCGCTACCACAGCTCCACCACATGTTCATCTACCTATCCCTAGCTTGCCATGAAGTTCTATGAATTTTCGCTACCTCGCGTTTCCGCTCACCGTTCGGATTTACTGTTCACGGCGTGATGCCGCCGTGCTCCGTCACCTTTGACCACCACGAGGCGACCGTGAGTCTTCCAAGACCACGCCTAGCCTTTCTCAAACCCAAACTACCACTTTGTGTGGTGGACAGCCACCGTACACGATGTTACCGCCACGTACGTTCTTCTGACGCATGTTCGTGACGAGTAGCGAGCGACGCACGTGTTATCCCGTCGATGGTATAACCCTCTATCTCTAGTTATTTTACGTTTAAAATAGTTAGTTGGTTGGTTTGTGAATTGTGTAGTTGTATTTGTGGAGTTCGTTGCGTAGTTGTGAAGCGAAGTGTGGTTGTGAAGTGTTGAGTTTGATTGTGTATTTTGTGGACTGTGCTGTGAAGTATAGGCGTGAGATGGATGCCGTAGATGTGATACGGCGGGTTGTGTGAAGAGAATACGCGTGTAGCGTATTCTGTGTAATGCAGCGACGCGCCGCGCGACGTGCGCTGTAATGATGTGTGTCGTAGAAGGAAGGGAGTACGCATGTAGTGTACTCCGTGTTGTATGGCGATGCATCGTGTGATGTGCATCGTGTTGATGAGTGTTGTAGCGAAGGAAGTACGCGTAGTGCGTACTCCGTGTCGCGTAGCGATGCACTGTGAGACGTGTATCGCATGATGGGTTTTGTAGTGTGGATGGAAGAGAGTTCACGTGAGTGTACTCTGTATTAAGTCGTGAAACACCGGATGGCGTGTCACGAAGGGTTGGATGGCGTAACAGAGAAGTGTAGAGCATGGTGTAGTGTTGGGAAACTGTATGACAGTGTCCCGAAGCAGTGGTGTTATGGATTATAGTCTGGGGTGACTGGTGTCATCTTGTGGTTGACTATGGCTAAGAGTATATGGATTGAGAAAGGAATTGTTTGTTGGTTATTATTGATAATTTTAATGAACTTGTTTTAGTGCAAAGGTTTTCTGAAGTCAAATTATCTCTTTCGAGTATAGTGAAACCTCACGTTGCCCGTAGTGTTGCAAGTGCTCACAATATGGCAATTGAGTTCAGAATTGAAAATCTTAAGGACTTGAGTGTTCCTCTTCCAGCTGTTGTGCAGTTCCTCGTGTTTCGCGCTCTATTCTCATAGAACGCGACGATCGAGGTAAGTTAGCCTCTAACTTACTATCAGTTTATTGTGTATGTGTGATGGGTAAGGGAACTAAAATTTATGTATGTATGTTATCGTATATGCCATGTCATGCTATGTCATTACATGTTTATCTGTTAGTATGATTTAATCTCTCATGAATATTTATCTGTTACACAATCTTTTCTGTCATACAATGTTGTATGTTATAAGTATGCCATGTTAAGTATGCCATATGATACATGTATGCCATGAAATGTTTATGATTAAATCATATTGTGCCATTTACAAGTATACGCTATGTTAGAAAAGTATATGATATTAAATAATATCTCATGCATTAAGAAAGATAAGACATGTTATGTTACTTATAATGCGTGGGGCCACAACAACTGTGGAGTACGTATTATATTTTATGTTACTTATAATCGTGGGGCCACAACAACTGTGGAGTACGTATTATATTTTATGTTACTTATAATGCGTGGGGCCACAACAACTGTGGAGTACGTATTATATTTATGTTNTTCGAATAACAGTGAGTGGTGTACGTTGTTCGATCTGTGTATCATCATTCTCTTTATCCTCGTTCTGATCAGTGTTGACTTGAGTAACATCAAAGTCAACAACCTCAGGTTTCTTTGGCTGCTCCTCAGGTTCAGCTTGTGACCTAGCTTTGTACAGAATCTGCTCATTGAAAATTACATTTCTACTTCTAATGATTTTGCGATTTTTACCATCCCAAAATCGATAGCCAAATTCTTCATCACCATAACCGATGAAAAAACATTTTCTAGATTTGGCTTCTAACTTGTTACGATCAGTAGAATCTATGTGAACATATGATACACAGCCAAAAACTTTCAAATGGGAAAGATTTACCTTCTTTCCGCTCCAGACTTCCTCTGGTAGATCGAACTTTAAGGGAACTGAAGGTCCCCGGTTAATCAAATAGGCTGCAGTGTTAACTGCATCAGCCCAAAAACATTCAGGCAATCCTGAATTCAGCCTCATGCTTCTGGCACGTTCGTTGAGAGTTCTGTTCATGCGTTCAGCTACGCCATTCTGCTGCGGTGTCCCGGGAATAGTCTTCTGAAATCTGATCCCATTTGCAGCACAGAATTTCTTTGAACCCTCCGTCGATGTACTCTCTACCATTGTCTGACCTCAGACATTTCAACTTCAAGCCTGTTTCATTTTCAACCATGGCTCTCCACTTCTTGAAAGTGTCAAATGTGTCAGATTTATTTTTCAAAAAATAAACCCATACTTTCCTGCTTGAGTCATCAATAAAGGAAACATAGTACCGCGATCCTCCAAGAGAAGCGACTGGGGATGGCCCCCACAAATCTGTGTGCACCAACTCCAACTTTGTAGACTTTGGAGTTCTGCCATTTTTCAAGAAACTAACCTTTTTCTGCTTCCCAAAAATGCAACCTTCACACATGTCGAAATCAGTTGATTCCAACTTTGGTAACTTCCCCTTGGATAATAGTACTTTCATTCCTTTCTCACTCATGTGACCAAGCCTTTGATGCCATAGGTTAGCATTTGCATCAGCAATTGCAACAGTATCTCTAATGCTTGAATCATGTATAGAGTACCTGTTTTTGTGCCTCGAGCTACTACCATATCTCATTTTGTTATCTTCCACATGCCACTGGTAAATAATACCGAATGCCCATCAGCATCAAATTGTCCTACAGAAATCAGGTTCCTCATGAGCTTGGGAACATGTCGCACCTTCTGTACAACCATGCACTTCCATTGGGCAGATTGATTCGTACATCTCCCATGCCTTCGATTTCCAACGCTTCACCATCTGCTAAGTACACCTTCCCGAAATCACCAGTGACATAATTCTGCATGATTTCTCGGTGTGCTGTAGTGTGGAATGAGGCTCCTGAATCTAACACCCAAGATTCAATTTGGTTGTCGACTGAAAGGAGTAAGGCATCTTGGAAATCTTCTGTTGTGGCATTAGCAGAGTCATGCTCATTCTTCTTCTTTGCCTCCTTGCAATTATTTCTGAAGTGGCCAATCTTGCCACAATTCCAGCACTGTACTTGTCTTCCGGACCTAGATTTACTTCTTCCTCTTCGGGAATTTGACCTGCCCCGATTTGAACTTCTACTAGCTCCTCTACCTCTCGTCTCGAGGTTTAAGGCAGAACTGGAAGTTGATGCTTCTCCTGTATCTCTTCTGCGAACTTCCTCGCTAAGAATATGGTCCCGGATATCTTGATACTTCATCTTTGTTTTGCCATAAGAATTGCTAACAGCTGTTCTCATGGCCTCCCAGCTTTTTGGCAATTGAGCCAGAGCAATCAGTGCACGTACTTCATCATCAAATTCAATCCCCACAGAAGCTAATTGATTGATGATGGTGTTGAACTCATTCAGATGCTGAATAACTGGAGTTCCTTCTGTCATTCTCAAGTAGAATAGCTTGTACATCAAATGCACTTTGTTATTGGCTGATGGCTGCTCATACATGTCTGATAGAGCCTTCATCAAATCTGCTGTGGTCTTTTCCTTTCCCACATTGTGTGCAACTGATCTTGACAGTGTTAGTCGAATGACTCCCAACACTTGTCTATCAAGAAAACTCCAATCTTCGAGTTTCATGTCATCTGGCTTTCTTCCTAGGAGTGGAAGATGTAGTTTCTTCCCATAGAGATAATCCTCTATCTGCATTCTCCAGTAGGCAAAGTCTGTACCGTCAAATTTCTCGATACCAACACTTTTAGCTTCTTCTCCAGCCATAATTTTACAAATGAGTTCAAATTTGAACAAACAAAGATCACCGTTGCGTTCGAAACACTCGAATTAGCAGAGTGCGACAAGTGGCAGGATGACGTCGGCTCGACTCAGGAACGGCTCGGCTCAGTCACGGCTCGGCTCGGCTCAGTTGTCTTCAACCTCCAGATGCGCGTGGATCGATGCTTCGATCTTCAACCGACGCGTGCGGGCTACTCCGACCTCCGTTTTCGATTCCGTTTGCGGCAACGGATTCGTCTCGACGCGAGGAACACCCTGGAGTGGTCAAAAATTGATTTCGACCAACTTGACTAGTAGAAATGAATAGTACTTCACTAAGTAAGTTCCCAGGAAAGATTGGAGGGTCACAATGGACACACTTAAAATTTTCAATCTCCTAGACAGAACCTCCTTAGACTATACGTATCCACACTACCACACCAAAACTCCACCCCACAAAAAGAACCTAGTGGCTGATACTAGTTGAAAACAGAGATGATTTTAAATAAAAGGAGAGACAAAATTTAACGTGGTTCGGCAATTGCCTACGTCCACAGCTACTGTAATTTCACTATGAAACAATTCTACAAAAACTTCTCACCCACACTCTTTCTCTCTTCCTTTCTCTCTATCCCACATTTTATACAATTGAGCTCTCTCCTATTTATAGGAGAGAGTAGCCTATCATTTGCAATGGTGGGTGGCCTAACAAGGTAGGTGGCCTAACAATGGTGGGTGGCCTAACAAGGTGGGTGGCCTAACAATGGTGGGTGGGTTGCAAACCCAAACCCATTTCATATTTGGTTTGTCTCCATTCATAACACATAAGTTTGATACGAGCTTCTATTATTGGATTTTGTTCTTTGAGAAGACTAGTTCTCAGTAACTGTAATTTGTCTGAAGACGAGATTCCCATTGATCTTGGGAGTTTATCTTCACTCCAAAAACTGGATTTATCAGAAAACAATTTTTCTCATTGCATTAGTCGTCTTCCTAAATTATACTCTTTGTTTTTAAGAAATTGTACATCTCTTCACTCAATCTTAGAACTCCCAGCAAATGTCAGGCTCCTTGTTGCATCTGGATGCTCATCAATGGATAGACTCTCAATTTTGTCGAGGTCAAAAGTTATTCTTTCCCTTCGTAACTGTTGCAAACTGGTTGAGATTCAAGGCTTGAGTTTGGAATCCTTTTCAATCATTGAGATGTTTGGGTGCTACAGTTTATCATCTGATTTTAAGACGAGTCTTCTCCAGCTTCTCTCTCTCTCTCTTTCTCTCTCTCTCTCTCTCTCATATAATAATGTCTAACTATTTTTTTTTTTCAAATAGTGTCCATCGACCAAGTGTGCTGCTCATTTACGTCTACTTTCCCTCCCTGGTAGTGAGGTTCCGAATTGGTTCAGCCATCAGAGAACTGGATCTTCGATATCCTTTCATGTACCTTCTCCTTCTGAGGCGAGATCCGTGTATTACTTATTTGTGCTGTTTATGCTAGCAAGAAAGAATCTCATCCGCGATGGAGTAAAAATCATGTGATAATCTACAACAGAACTAGAGGCTACCGACATGTTCTTTTGCCAGAAGAGTTTGACTTTCCTGCAAACAATTCAGATAATTTATTTTTATTCCAGAAGCATCTTATAGGAAATAACCTGGAGATGGTAGCAGCTCCAGAAAGAAAATTGGAGATGGTAAGTGGAGGAAATTGTGATATCTTTCGAACTTTGGAGCTTAATTGAAGTGAAGAAGTGTGGAGTTCATCTACCGGTTGACAAGCCAAATATACTAGATAAAGTGATAAAATATAAGTTTTCTCTATAAAGTTATATGATTTATGTTCCATTGAATTCATCTCCTGCTTTTGCAGGCGCTTATGCTTCCTATCTCAGACTTACAGGAGAAAATTGAGTTGGTGAAGCTGAGGAATTCTGAATTGGTATGACAGCCATTACATTAAAAAGGCAGCTATTTTAATATTTACCAGAAACTTCTTAGCCTAAAGGAATTCCTTTTTTCCTACGAGTAATTTATCCGTTACTGCTGTTGATTTCAGGAATCTTTGAGAAAGTACTTAGCTTGAATATTGAGGTTAATCTCTTCCCTCCCTTCCTTGACCTCGACATTTATGTGAATATATTAGATATTATTGATCTGACGTTATTTTCTACTTATTTTTTTTAATGTCTTGAATATTTCATATTACTCATTTATTGAGTTTTACACTTCAAAATAGAATTCCCAAGTTGATACACACTTCTCAGTATTTAACCAAAATGTACAAACAGAAGCCTCATTTGCCAATTGCTTTAGAAACGTTTACAAGCTTCTGATCAACTCTGAGTGTTGATGTGGGAAACAAGTGTTTGAATAAACTTAGGTACTGTTAGCTTTATTGGCCTTTTGGGAACAATGTGTGAGAACGAATTAATAGAAATCTTGATTGAATTTTAATCCAACAAAGAAAAAAAGGGGGGAATTTGATTGAATTGAAGTGTCGTTAGGAAAAATTGAAAACCAATTTCTCTGTAAAAAATTCTATTTGCAGTCTTAAGTTGGGATTGCATGTACAAACCCTTCATTAAATGAGAAAAAACATTATTTTAGAATAGATATTTTTGTAATTTTTTAAAATTTTAAAGATAAAATTGTTTAGACCTGCAGTCCCTAAACGAGTACACTAAGAGAAATCCTTTCATTTTATAAATGAAATCTCTTTGGAGCAGTGTGTAATCAATCTGGTTACATTTTTCTAATGGTTTTCAGACTTCCGTAAAGGTTACTATGCTGGCAATCTCATGTGTATGACAGGAAATTGTGTCCAGAGTTGCTGTTCCAGGCTTTTCAAGGTGCTAAAATCATATTGAGTTGACTTACCTCAATAAGTTACGTAATTCTATAATTTGATTAGGTAACAATTTCTGGGTGTAATCTGCAAAAATCAATGTTCTTATGCGATTAGTACCATTCTTATTAGAGGTAATGTCTAATGAACAATCTGGTTTTCCACGTAGAAGGTACACAGCGTGATTGTTAATGATTTTATGAAGAAAAGAATGCAGCCCTGTTGTTTAGGCATGTCTTCTTCCCACGGGAGTTAATCAAGAAGCTTGTTTAGACTGATTGATTATAAAATAATTTAAAGAATTGTAATAAAATTGTAATTCGATCATTGCCTACTATTTTTTTATTTTTATTTTATTTTACAACTAACAAACATCAAGAAAGAGTAGTTCAAACATGTAACTTTTGTACCACACTTTTCTATCATTTTCTTTTATTGACCTCCTTTGTAATGTTTTTACACAGCGTAGCACATTGTCGTAAAAATGCGAGAAATAATTTAATTACAAATAGATCTTATAAAAATAAACTCATAAACTGACATGACTTTATGTGTTATATTATATTATAAAGTAGATTTAACGCATTATATGAAATGATGTCAATTTATTAATTTATTTTTTAAAAAATTTATGATTATAGTCCTTTAAAGACACACACTTTTATGACATTTCATCCCATCCTCCTATATTCTTGTTTTTAATTCAATTTAATCTGAATCTAAAAGTCCCATGAATGGGCTAGACGTAGCCAATCACTTGTTTGTAAAGTCATATACTTTCTTGTGTGTTGAAAAGGGAATTCATATAGAGTAATGTTACATACAGTCGTGAAGTGTGTAAATACTGCACAATCATTTTGAAAAAGAGTGAGGTTCATGATTAAAAGGTTCGTTTTTTTTTCCCATGTAGATCTCATATTAAATCATTTTTTTCAAAGAGATTGTGCAACTTTTGCACAATCACGACTGCAAATATCATTTCTCATTCATATATACTCAAACAAAGAAGATCATCAATAGGCAGTGACTGCTTACAAAACCAAAGACCAGAAAAAATATGAATCCCATTATCATGGGATTTTTTGGTTAATCAAACAAGTAGTCTATTTATGAAATTGAGATTCCAATATTGTCAGATTTTTAGGATCTCAACGAACCGATCGAATTACAAAACAATGCAAATTCAGTCATTAAAAACAAATGAAAATAACACCATATCTAACACTACATTCAGAATAATGACTGGAAATGTACTACTTCAATTTCGTTCAGGCGGATTTGATATTCAAAGTTTCAAACTTCGTAGAAACTAGGTACTGTTAGCTTTATCAGCCTTTTGGGAACAATGTCACGTGCGAACGAATTAATAGAAATTTTGATTGAATTTTAATCCAACAAAGAAAAAAATAATTCACAAAGTGATGGTAATTTATATGTTACGTTATATTATAGAGTAGATTTAATAAATTATATAAAATCGTATCAATTTATTGATTTATTTTTTTGAAATATTTTTATGGCTATAGTACTTCTTTAAAGTAGCACACTTTTATGACATTTCATCCCATGTTTTATATTCTTGTTTTTAATTTAATAAAAAAACACAATACTAAAAATTAAAGAAACACAAATCTTAAAAAAAAGATATGATCAATACAAATGATAGGTACACTTTCTCGGTGTACCTATCATTTTCTTAACCGAAATCTACCCCCTATTTCCTCCTCTCTTCTCTATCTCTCTAATCTCTTAGAATCCTTGATGCTCCGAGTGTCTTCTAGTTCCAATTGTCGTCATCGTCGCTCAATTTTCACTCGCAGTCCTTAGATATGAATCGGCTGCTCACGTCTCTGTAATAATGTTTCTCTAACTATTATTTTTATTTCTCTCGTTCTTTGTCACTGTTAGTCGCTCACGTCTCTATTGGCATAGTTGATCACCAACAGCCACGAGCCAATCCACTACCCAATATCCGAACGAGGCCGGCTCCGGGGACCAAACTCACCCCTCCCCCATGCGGGAATGGGGGCCTACCCACCCACTAGCACCTCTACCTGAATCAACTAGTGGTGATTCCAACTCACTTCCTCTCAACTCACTTCATCTCATCATTACACCTTTTTCAAATTCTAATACACTTATAATATTTAAAATTTAACTTTTTCAAATCCTAATACATTTATTTTATTTAAAATTAATATTTTAACAATATTTTATTCAATTCAACTCAACTCAATTCAACCCAACCTAACATCCAAACCCAATCTGATAATTAGAATTTTTTAAAACTTTAAAATAAAATAAAATAAAAATTAATTTTTTCAAAATTTAAAATAAAAATAATATTAAAAGTTTATATTTTAATAATATTTTTTTCAACTTTTATTTAAAATCATCTCGTCTTATTTCATTATCTAAATTACACATAAAATTTGAAAGTTGAATAAAATATTATTAAAATATTATTTTTTAATATTATTATTATTTTAATATTTAAAAAAATTAAATTTTTTTATATATTTTATATAAAAATTTTAAAAATTATAAAAATGTGATAAATTAATTATACCTTCCAAAATGGCCTTATTCTGTTAAGATAACGGGGTCTAAAACGAAAGGAACGCATCATATTCTTCGCTTTGGACTATCCTTCTCTGCGAAATTTCATGGGGTCTTCGACAGTTCGACTCAGTTCGTCAACAATGAAGTCAACCAGTCAAAAGCGTGTCGTTGGGGGAATGGTGATGACTGATGAGTAACAAGTTAATTATTCTCAAGTCAAGATAAGTCATTCCTTTCTTTTTTCTCCATTTTCTTTTCACATGAATAACTTTCCCTTTTTACCTACTTTCACTTTGGTTTGGTTGTTTCAGAAACCAAATTCAAGTCCGTCTTGGCTATAAATCCCAGAAGAAGCTGAGCGTTAAACCCATTTTCTTTCGGTTCTCTCGAGCTCTTGAGCACCGACAGCGACTCCGTACTCGGGCCTGGCCTCCAACCAGAAGAGAATCCGAGGGTGGCGGTGCAGGCTCATGAAAGGCTTCCACACGATGCTCTGAAGATATTGACGTTGGGCGCTTTATCTACCCGGCCTACTGATAATTTGCTGGATTTGTCTCATAATTCATTTTCCCGATCCAATCTAACTCGACCGCAACCAGCACCTCCTTTTCCATGGCTGATCAAACCTTTCCATCGACTTCCAAGCCTCATTCGAATCATTGGGATCGCGATGTCTTTCTGAGCTTCAGAGGCGAAGACACCCGCAAGAACTTCACCGATCATCTCTACTCTGCCTTGGTGCGTGCAGGAATTCACACTTTCCGAGATGACGATGAACTCCCACGAGGGGAGAACATCTCTACTGAACTGCTGAACGCCATTCGTGGATCAAGGATTTCTATTGTAGTTTTCTCTAAAGGTTATGCTTCTTCCAAGTGGTGCCTTGACGAGCTTGCAGAGATCCTGAACTGTACGAAAACCAGAGGTCACACTCTTATTCCCATATTTTATCATGTGAATCCCTCAGATATACGAAAACAGACAGGAAATTTTGCCAAAGCATTTACTAAGCACGAAAAGCGCTTTCAAGCGGATATGGAGAGGGTGCAGAGGTGGAGAAAGGCTCTTACCGAAGCTACAGACTGTGCCGGTTGGGATCTCGACGGTATTGCAAATGGGTAAAATGCTATAGTTTCCTGCTATTTTTTTGTCCCTTTCTTTACTTTAAAAATTTAGATGAAAATTGATGAAGATGAAGTTCAACGTTGATCTAAAATTGGTAGAGAAAAAATTAGTTCTTGAGTTAGATTAGTTGGTGGTTTTCTATTTCATGCCCACCTTACCATTATATAAAGATCATGCTATTTAGAGGGATCTTTGGTTCCGAAGCTCTTTTAAAAAAGATATCATACACGCTATAATTTTGTGAAGGGAGTGCTTTTTTCAAAAAATTCTTCTTCATGGTTAGGAAAGTGAATATTATTGAATGTATGTGCTTTTTTTAAAAAAAATGTTTAAAGATGTTAAACAAATATTTGAAAGAAAAAAAAAACCGCAATCACATTGATAAGTTGGAAAAAACTGAATAAAAATATTATAAAATTAAAAAATTATTTGAATATAATTTTTTAATATTATTTATGTATTGAAGATTGTAAAAAGTTATATTAGGTAATGATTAGATGAAAAATGAAAATTTGAAATTAAAAAGTATTTGCATTTGAATGATGATTAGAAATGAAATTTTGAAAAATTTAAAAAATTTGAAAATTCTCATAGTGTCGAAAAATGCCCTGAGATACTAGAAATGGGGAAAATTGTTTATTTCGCGACTTTGGAATAAGATAAGAAATAATATAGAAGACACATTTTACATGATATTGTCAATAGAATTGATATAAGCTTAATTGATTTTTGTGACATACTAGTCTGGGATGACTAAAGATGATAACATCCTTTTGGTGCTGATGGCTCTTCTTCTTCTTGGCCTTATTTTATTGTTTCACTTTTTTGTTTTTGACATAATGATTAGGTACGAATCAAACCTCATTGACCAAATTGTTGAAGACGTTTTCTGTAAAGTAAAACCCGATGGCTTATGCATTGCCGAGAAACCAGTGGGATTAGATTCTCGCGTTGAAGAGATGAAAGCTTTATTAAGTCTTGGAACAAGTGACATTCGCATTGTAGGCATCTATGGGATGGGTGGAATAGGTAAAACAACCCTTGCAAAAGCTGTCTATAACCAAATACATTATAGATTTGAAGGAAGCAGTTGTCTTTTGAATATTAAAGAAAATTCAGAGCAGTCCAATGGTTTACTTCATTTGCTAGAACAACTGATTTTTGATATTTTAAAAAGGAAGAATTTGAAGGTTAACAGTGTTGATAGAGCAATCAAATTGATTGAGGAAAATTTTTTTGGCAAAAGAGTTATTCTTGTTCTTGATGATGTGGATGACTTGAAACAAATACATGCATTAGCCAAACACTTCGAATGGCTTGGTCCGGGGAGTAGAGTCATCGTAACAACAAGAGATGAACATTTGCTCACTCAACTCAGAGTAAATGCCAAATATAAGGTTAAAGAATTAAATCAGTTCGAGTCTCTTTGCCTTTTGAGTTGGCATGCCTTTGGGATGGTCCATCCAAGAGAAGCTTACCAAGACCTTTCAAGAAGTGCAGTGGAGTATGCTGGAGGACTTCCTCTAGCTCTTGAGGTTTTGGGTTCTTTTCTAAAAGGAAGAAATATTATTGAATGGAAAGACGAATTGAAAATATTACGAAGAAATCCTCACGACAAAGTTCAAAAAATACTCCGGAGAAGTTTTGATTCACTGGATTATAGTAGAAAGGTCATATTTCTTGATGTTGCATGTTTTTTTATTGATATGGACAAAGAATATGCTATCAAAATACTCGATGGTTGTGGTTTCTCTCCACTTAGCAGTTTCAGTATTCTCATCCAAAGGTCCCTCCTGATGATTGATGAGAGAAATAAGTTGAAGATGCATGATCTGATTCGAGATATGGGAAGAGAGATTGTTTTTGAGAAGTCACCCAATAATCCTGGGAAACGTAATAGGCTGTGGTTTCAAGAGGATGTCTTAAATGTACTGCATAAACATACGGTACGAACTAAGAACTATATTCGCTTTGTATATTTAAACACTTGCACATGCAAGGTCACACAAAATATACATGATATATAGGCGTGCCTGTGGATTTTTCGTTTTACCAAACGTGCATACTTGGTATAATGTAATCCTAAACGTGTCTAAATCAAGTAAACACCCAATATATCCTTTGGGATGTAAGCAAGTGTTACTTTGCAACCTTAAAAATGTATACAATCACGTTTTAAGCCATCCAAATCATGTCTAAATCATTTAGTATTTCCAAATTATAATGAAAATATCTAGGCCCAGTCTAGTTTAAAAGGTATTCTAGCTCTACATAAGATGAGGATGTGCATTACTAATCCCACAATCTATCTTGCCAGGGATCGGAAGAAGTGGAAGGTCTCAGCCTAAATTTGCCTACACTTGAAGATGTACAAACTAAAGCATTTGCAGGCATGAAGAATTTGAGGTTGCTCCAGATCAATAGTGTAAACCTCAAGGGATGCTTCACGCACTTTTCCAAGGAGCTGAAATGGCTTTGTTGGCATAACTGTCCCCTAAAATGTCTACCACCAAATTTTCATCTCGAGAACCTTGTCGTTCTTGACATGCAGCATAGTAATTTCAGACAAGTCTGGAAGGGAAACAAGGTAATGACCTTACAATATCTTTTATTTCATTATTTATATTAAATGTATTCACTCACATGACCTTTTCTTATCTTGAATCGTTTTTATCTCTTTGTATTTTCAGGTACTTGATAAGTTAAAAGTTCTTAATCTTAGTCATTCCAAATGTCTCACTAAATTAACAAACTTCTTACATGTCCCACATCTGGAGATTCTGATACTTGAAGGTTGCACGAACTTAGTTGAGGTTCACGAGTCTATTGGACTTCTGAAAAGAGTTGTCTTGTTGAATTTGAACGGATGCGAGAACCTTAAGAATCTTCCAAAAAGCATTTACAGCTTAAGGTCTCTTGAAAGTCTTGATTTATCTGGCTGCTCAAAAGTTGACAAGTTATCAGAAGAATTGGGAAACCTGATATCTTTGACAGAGCTGCGAGCGGAGGAAACCGGTATTAAGCAATTACCATCTTCCTTTGGCCTTTTGAAGAATCTGAAAACTGTCTTATTATCTGGAAGTACAGGACACTCATCAAAATCTAGGTCGTCACATTTCTTGCCGTGGATGTCACCCAAAAGATCGAACCCCATAAGTTTGTTGCCTCCTTCTGTTTCTGGACTGCGTTCTTTGACAGCACTTGTACTCCATGATTGCAACTTGTCCGAAGATGGGATTCCCAATGATCTGGGGGATTTATTTTCACTCGTGGCTTTGGATCTTTCAAAAAACAACTTTCGGAACCTACCTCAGTGCATCGGTCACCTTCCTAAATTAGATCGTTTGAGTTTGAGGGAGTGTACCACTCTTCAATCTATTTCAGAACTCCCCGCAAGTTTACAAGACTTAAATGCAAATGGCTGCACATCAATGGAAAGACTTACAAATCTCTCAAACCTAAAAGAACTAAGAAATTTACGTCTTGGTAAGTGCCACAAACTGGTTGAGATTAATGGCTTGGAGAGTTCGAAATATACATTATACATTCAAATGCAAGGATGCAACAATTTAGCTCGTGATTACAGGATGAGCTTTCTCCAGGTTCTCTCTCTCTCTCTCTCTCTCTCTCTCTCTCTCTCTCTCTCTCTCTCTCTGTTCTAGGATGTTAACATTTTTTTGTTTTGGGAGCAGTCATTGACCATGGATGCTGATTTGGGTGATCTTATCGTTTTCCTCCCTGGTACTGAAGTTCCAAATTGGTTTAACCATCGGACAACTGGATCTTCAGTATCCTTGCATGCACCTTCGCTTACAGAGGGTGAAGTCTGCATTTTACTTGTTTGTGCTGTTCTTGCATTCGATGATGCAACCGAACCGTTTGTGAATAAACCTTTTGTGAGAATGATTAACAAAACTAGAGGCGAGATGTACGATTATTACCCATCAATCTGTGTTCTTCCTGTGACCGTTGAAGATTATATGTTGGTATTCAAGATACCGGTTCCAAGAAATCAAGCGAAGTTGGAAAGTGGAGACGAAATCGAGGTGTCCGTTGTTCGGAGAAAGGTGGACATCGAATTTTGGAAACCAGTTGAAGTGAAAAGGTGTGGAATTCATCTGCTAGTTTATGATACAGTTGTAACTAGGGGGGTTCACCGACCCGACCCGAACCGTAACCACCAAATTCCGACCCGACCTGAAGATGTTTCATACCGATTAGGCGATTACCCGAATCCTTCTTCTTCTTCTTCTTCGTGGAAGCATCGATCCAAGCACTGCCCAGTCCTCATTTGAGTTTCAAGAATTCGATCCAAGCAAGCAAAACTATATTATACATTTACTAATTTCGGGTTTTGAAAAGAGAAAATAGGGGAAAAAAAACCAAAACAGAAGATTTTGACAGTGTTATTATTCAATTTCTGCCCTCTTTTTGGTATGGGTCTATCCGAGTTTTCTTGGGTAGATGATTTTGACAGAGTGTTCTCTTTTGATGGCTTGAATTTGGACAACTATGAGACCCTTACATTTGGGGTTGATTTGGGAGTTTTAGAGAGAGTTTCGGGCCTTCGAAAAGGGGTTTTCAACTTTGAATTAGAAGAAGAACTTGAGGACGAAGGGTGGTGAGAGAGAGAACCTGGACAACATCTAGGACCTTCCATAGACACAGAAGAAGCTTCACTGCAATTGCTACTGCTACGGCTGGAAATGGCATTGAGATCCTGCAATGGATTTCGCGAGGGACTCCGCTTTGTTTTCCTTCGATTGCTCTCTTCATTCTTCACTGATGCCAGTGCCAAAGAGGTTTTCTTCGAGATCTTAGACAACAAAGTCCGGTTCATAGTGCAACGACACTGAGAGCGAGAGATCTAGCGCCAGATCGAAGCTGGTAGATGCTGGTAGCGCCAGATCGATGATGGAGAAGAGGGCTTAAATCGGGTAACGGGTAATATCCGTTTCCGATTTTAACCACAAACGGGCTGGGTAAATTCAGAAAACGGGTCGGGTCGAGTCTATGGGTTTTTTGTTCAGCCCTAGTTGTAACCATACGCCAATTTGGAGCCGTCCCAATGTGTCGATTCTGATACAGCTATAGATGATGATGCTCTTAAGTCTTCTTGTCTCATTTCATCAGCAGATGTTCTATGTATCAGAGTCTCATGTCTTGGTGAATTCCATCATAATATGTATTGTATTGATAGTGCTATTTATACACAGTTTGTACAGAATCTGAAGAAATAAAAAACAGTAACAAAACTTGAGAGAAAAAACTAACAAATTTTCCTATGGTTCCACTACTATGGCATTGGATGGTATATCAATATTCTCTATGTTAGTACGCCCCCTTGAGTCCAAGGCGCCCCCTTGAGTCCAAGGGAGTGTTAACAATATTGAGACTCGTCTATAGTTTAAAAAATCTGTTAGCTACCAAAGGTTTTGTAAAAATATCAACCACTTGATCCTTGGAGCTTATGAAGGAAATGTTTAATGTCTTTACCGCAACCCGGTCTCTAACAAAGTGAAAATCCATATCAATATGCTTTGTCCGTGAGTGATAAACAAGATTTGCAACTAAGTAAGTGGCACCAATGTTATCAACCATAGTGTTGGGGCCTGAGTTAAGATAAAGAAGTTATGAAATCAGAGTTTGGACCCAAATAATTTCTACTATCGAGGAAGCTACAAATTTGTATTCTGCTTCTGTACTTGATCTTGCTACAGTTCTCTGCTTTTTAGAGCTCCATGAGTTGAGGTGTTTACCCAAGTAGATACAATAGCCACCTGTTGACCTTCTATCATTTGGGCCGCCAGCCTAATCCACGTCTGAATAAGCTTGCAATTTCAATGAAGATTGAGAGGAGAGAACAAACCATGGTTAATGGTGCCTTTGAAATACCTAGTCTTCTCTTACTGCAATCTAGTGGGGCAATTTTGGTGTGTGCATAAATTGACACACCTTATTTATAGTAAAGGAAATGTCGGGTCTAGTGAGTGACAAATACTACAACCCTCCAACAATACTCTGAAAAAGAGTAGCATCAGCAAAACTTGGTGAGTCAAATTGGGACAGTTTCAAAGAAGCTGCCATAGGAGAAGTAATCGGTTTTGCTTGCAACATGTTACTTCGAGACAATAAATTTGAAGATTATTTGTTGGTATTCAAGATACCGGTTCCAAGTAATCAAGCGAAGTTGGAAAGTGGAGACGAAATCGAGGTGTCCGTTGTTCGGAGAAAGGTGGACATTGAACTTTGGAAACCAGTTGAAGTGAAAAGGTGTGGAATTCATCTGCTAGTTTATGATACAGTTGTAACCATACGCCAATTTGGCAGCCGGTCCCAATGTGTCGATTCTGATACAGCTATAGATGATGATGCTCTTAAGTCTTCTGTGTCTCATTTCATCAGCAGATGTTCTATGTATCAGAGTCTCATGTCTTGGTGAATTCCATCATAATATGTATTGTATTGATAGTGCTATTTATACACAGTTTGTACAGAATCTGAAGAAATAAAAAACAGTAACAAAACTTGAGAGAAAAAACTAACAAATTTTCCTATGGTTCCACTACTATGGCATTGGATGGTATATCAATATTCTCTATGTTAGTACGCCCCCTTGAGTCCAAGGCGCCCCCTTGAGTCCAAGGGAGTGTTAACAATATTGAGACTCGTCTATAGTTTAAAAAATCTGTTAGCTACCAAAGGTTTTGTAAAAATATCAACCACTTGATCCTTGGAGCTTATGAAGGAAATGTTTAATGTCTTTACCGCAACCCGGTCTCTAACAAAGTGAAAATCCATATCAATATGCTTTGTCCGTGAGTGATAAACAAGATTTGCAACTAAGTAAGTGGCACCAATGTTATCACACCATAGTGTTGGGGCCTGAGTTGAAGATAAATGAAGTTATGAAATCAGAGTTTGGACCCAAATAATTTCTACTATCGAGGAAGCTACAGATTTGTATTCTGCTTCTGTACTTGATCTTGCTACAATTCTTTGCTTTTTAGAGCTCCATGAGTTGAGGTGTTTACCCAAGTAGATACAATAGCCACCTGTTGACCTTCTATCATTTGGGCCGCCAGCCTAATCCACGTCTGAATAAGCTTGCAATTTCAATGAAGATTGAGAGGAGATGAACAAACCATGGTTAATGGTGCCTTTGAAATACCATAGTCTTCTCTTCACTGCAATCTAGTGGGGCAATTTTGGTGTGTGCATAAATTGACACACCTTATTTATAGTAAAGGAAATGTCGGGTCTAGTGAGTGACAAATACTACAACCCTCCAACAATACTCTGAAAAAGAGTAGCATCAGCAAAACTTGGTGAGTCAAATTGGGACAGTTTCAAAGAAGCTGCCATAGGAGAAGTAATCGGTTTTGCTTGCAACATGTTACTTCGAGACAATAAATCCTTAATATACCTTTTTTGAGAAAGCAAGAGACCATCATTCAAGTGACTGATTTCCAAGCCAAGAAAACACGATAGAGGCCTTAGGTCTTTAATAGGAAATGCCAGACTTAAGTCATGAATTAATGCATCAATCGCAGAAGGTTTGAAAGTAGTGATGATAAAATCATCAACATAGACCAGAAAATATATATGCAGATTACCATGACTAAGAAAGAATAAAAGCTTGAAAACAATAAGAGAGCAACCATGAGCTCAATTGGGCAAATCATGCCCTAAGGGCCTGTTTGAGGCTATAAATTTGGGATGCAGAGGGTTGATAAACCCTTGAGTTTGTTGCATGTATACCTGATCATGTAGAGTTCCATGAAGGAACACATTCTGGATATCAATTTGACGCAAGGGCCAACCACGAGCAGCCGCAATGCATAAGATGAGTCTGATTGTTGGAGCTTTAACCACTGGAGTGAAGGTCTTGTGGAAATCTATGACAGGCTGTTGATGAGAGCCTTTGGCTACAAGTCTCGCCTTTCTTTGCTCAATGGACCTGTTGGCATGAAGTTTAGTTCTATATACCGACCTGGAACCAAGAACGTTAGCAAAGGGGTCAGGAAGGACTAAGGACCAGGTATTGTTTTGGAGCAAGGTCATATACTCCTATTGCATGGCATCACGCCATTCCGAATGTTTGGAAGCTGCTGAATAGTTAGTAGAGTTTTTAGGGATGGGTATAGTGGTACTGAGACATATTCGTGAAGAATAAGGAACGATGCCATCCAAACGAACACGAGGACGTGAAGCTTGAGTGTGGGATTTGGTGATAATTGGAGAACGAGGAGGAATTAGGATATGGGGTGCAGAGAGAATTGGGGAAGAGGAATTAAGGATTTGATTCGAATTTGGACTTCAGGAAGAAGAGGGTGTAGAAGGGGAAGGATAGGACTGGACCGAGCTCGGACATGGGCCTAGAGTAGATAGGGATAGGATATGTAAGTGGGCAAAGAAGGAGGAATTAATGGGTTCTGTGAAGACAACTCAGAGGAAACAGTAATGGGTAGAGAGGAATAGGGAAAGGAGTCCTCATGAAAGACTACATCACGAGAGATATAAAGCCTTTGGGTATTTAAGTCCAAACACGTATATCCCTTGTGAGTAGAGCTATAACCAAGAAAAAGACGTGGAGTGGATCAAAAATGAATTTTGTGTTGATTATAAGGGCGTAAATTGCGGAAGCACTGACAACCAAAAACTTTTAAAAAATGATAATTAGGTTGACGATTATAAACATGAAAAAAAATGGGATTTTATTTTGAGTGGTTGATGAAGGTAATATATTAATGAGATAAATGGTCATATCAAAAGCTTCGGCCAAAAACTGAAAAGGTAGAGAGGCATGGGCCATAAGGGCAAGCTCAGTTTCTACAATGTGCCTGTGCTTCCTTTCCACAAACTCTTTTTTTTTTTTTTATGGGTATGTGGGCAGGTAAAATGATGATGGATACCAAGCTTTTGACATAAAGGTATAAGGGGTTTAAATTCACCACCCCATCTATTTGTAAGGTAACAAGTTTGGTATTAAAGAGACGTTCAACAGACAGTAAAAAATTGGGAAAGACATTAGAAATATCAGATTTTAATTTTAGAGGATAGAACTAGGTGAATCTGGTGAATTGGTTTACAAAAGACATAATACTTGAAACCTACTCTAGAAATATAGGGAGATAGGTCCCAGATATCCACACACACTAATTCTAGAGGCCTAGTAGCCGAGGCCCATTTAGAGGCAAAAGATAGTTGATGGCTCTTTACGAGTGGACAATCGGTGCAGATGTATTTGGAGGCATTGGGAGAAAGCTTCAAATAGGTTGTGCGCAGGATGTTGGAGATGACATAGTGATGAGGATGACCTAGCCGATGGTGCCAATGAGTCATAGATGTTCTTTCACCAAGATGCGTGGAAGGAGAGGAGGACGAAGGATCTGTTGCAGAGTTGGAGGGAAAAACATATAGACCATCACAAGTTGGTCCTATGAGGAGTTGCTTCTCGGTCGAGATGTCCTTCACAGAGAAGAAATTTGTATGAAATTCGAAATAGTAGAATTTGCCACGACAAAATTGGGAAACTGAGATCAAATTTTTTGTTATACTGGGAACGTGAAGATTGAAGAAGATTTCGAAGTAAAAAAGAAGAAGAAGGAGAGAACAAAGAAGAGTCACCAGTGTTTTGAATTGAGAGGCTCGAGCCATCTCCAACCCGAATTTGCTCAGTATCATTATATGGCTCAGAGGAAATGTTGAGGTTGGTGAAATTGTGAGTAATGTGGTGCGTAGCTACTAAATCTGGGTACCATGTGAAGTCGGTGAAACTATTTGGACTAGTAAAATTTACAGAAGGTGGGTCATCAAAGGAAGGAGGGGCAACATACTGGTAGCTGTGGTTGAAACAATGTCAACACTGCAAAGCAACATGGTCAACTTTTTGACAGACCTGATAGGTAGGTCTTTGACCTTATGAGGAATGTGGTGGTGCAGCTAGTGAGAAAGATCGGCCACCACAGTTGGAGTAGGTTGTTCTTCCTCTGCCACTTCGGCCATTGTGATCACCTTGATAAGGACCTCGTCCACGACCGCCAGCATTAGTAAACTTGATTGAGGGCTCAAGGGAGGAAGTATTCCTTGCAGCATGAGACAATCTACTTTCATGAACAAGCAACAATTGGTAAAGTTCGTTAGAAGAGATAGGCTCAACCTGTGTAGTTATAGAAGTGACAAATGATTCATATGTGGAACCGAGTCTAGGGAGGAGATACGTAACAAAATCTTGATTAGGTAAGGGATTACCCATGGCAGCCAAAATATCAGCAAGTGAATGAACCTTACTAAAATAGGCAGTGATGGTTTGCTCACCTTGAGTGAGATTAGTAAGTTGAAATCTCACCTGAAATTGTTTAGCTTGAGAGTGGGAGGTAAACAGAGAAGAAAGGGAGAGCCAAAGCTCACGTGAGGTGTTTGATGAAAGGACATGGCCAATGACCGATTCAGAGAGGGAAGAAAAGAGGATGCTGAGTACCATTTGATCATTACGCTTCAAGGATGTAAAATCTGGGTTGATTTGAGGAGTTAAAGTAGATTGATCAGATAAATGTTCAAAGGGGGAGACCAGACTACCATCTACATTTGGTAGAGGTCTTGTCCTCGCAGGTATGCAGTGATCTGTACCTTCCAAAGAGGATAATTTTCTGTAGTTAGCTTGGTTGTGATAATATGAGAGAAGGAAGACATGATAGAAGGATTGAGAGAGGGAAAAGAAGATGATAGCGCCATGGATCAGAGACTGTGAGTTGATTTGCTCTAATATCATATCAGAGTCTCATGTTTTGATGAACTCCATCATAATATGTAGAGCTATTTATACACAGTTTGTACAAAATCTGAAGGAATAAAAACAATTACAAAACTTGAGAGAAAACACTAACAAATTTTCCTATGGTTCCACTACTGTGGCCTTGGATGGTATGTCAATATTCTCTATGTTAATACTATGGACTGACAAAAGCTAAAATCTATCATCAAACTCTAGCACGATCCTCCCAAATATTAGGTTGGGGGCGACACTGATACTCAGAACTTAGGAGTCTTCTATCTTCTAAAGTCCATATTCGTAACTACATATACATACATTGTTCATAAAAAAGTAAGGTTTGAAATGCTCTATAAATGTTAAAGATGGATGATCAATTAAGTATTTCATTTCCCAAAGTCCTAAATTTCTTCCATATTATATTTGGCTCACGAAATTTGTGGGAAATTTTTTTTTTGGGTAAAATATTTGAATGTTTTGAAGATTAATCTAGCCTGCACTTGGTTTGCTGCTCCTCAATGCATATTGCAGAGTCTCGAATAATCGAATTATCCTTTTAGGAGAGATTTGAATAATAAGTTGAGATGAGAAGAGTTAGGACGAAAATTGAAAATTAAATAAAATATTGTTAGAATATTATTTTTGTTTTAGAATTTGAAAAAGTTTAATTATATATTATATTTTAATTATAAAATAGAAAAAATTGTAATGATAAGATGAGATGAGATGAGTTGACTTATCCAAATAAGGTCTAATGGATTTTTAGTCTCAACTTTATCTCCTTAACTATCAAGCAATTTTTATTTATTACCATGTTATAAATGAAATCTCTTAGGAGCAATGTGTAATCAATCGGGTTACATTTTTCTAAGGGTTTTCAGTAAAGGTTACCATGCTAGCAATCTCATGTGCATCAGTATCACAGGACACTGATTATCTATAAAAAGCAATGTTCTTATGCAATTAGTACCATTCTTATTAGAGGTCATGTCTAACGAACAATCTGTTTTTCCAAGTTGAAGTTACACAGTGGGATTGTTAATGATTTTATGAAGAAAAGAATGCAGCCCTGTTGTTTAGGCATGTCTTCCCATGGGAGTTAATGAAGTAGCATGTTTAGACTGATTGATTATAAAATAATTTAAAGAATTGTAATTCGATCATTGCCTACTTTTTTTTTTTTTTTTGCAACTAACATCAAGAAAGAGTAGTTCTAACATGTAACTTTTGTACCACACTTTTCTAACATTTTTTTTTATTGATCTCCTTTGATGTTTATGTAAAAATGTTATAAATACGTGAGAAATGCTTTAACCATAAAGGGATTTTATAAAAGTAAATTTACAAAATAACATGACTTGATATGTTACATTATATTATAAAATAGATCTAACGCATTATATGTAACCGTGTTAGTTTGTTGATTTATTTTTGTGAGACCTCTTTGTGACTGTAGTACTTCTTTAAAGACACAATTTTATGGCACTTCAATGACTTCATCCCATCACCTTATATTCTTGCTTTTAGTTCAATGTAATTTGAATCTAAAAAATCCCATGAATGGGCATGACGCAGCCAATCACCTGTTTGTAAAGTCATATACTTTCTTGTACATTTTCCCCAAAAGTAAACATATGAAAAGGGAATTCATATAATCTCAAACAAAGAAGATAATCAATAGGCAGTGACTGCTTACAAAACCAAAGACAGAAGAAATATGAATCCCATTATCATGGGACTTTTTGGTTAATCAAACAAGTGGATAAGGCTATCTATGAAATTGAGATTCTGATATTGTCAGATTTTTAGGATCTAAAACTTCAAAAATAGACGTAACCTATATGTGTTCAATTCATTACATATCTAATGTTGATTGGAAGATACTTTTAAGGTTAGAATCAATGAGTTTAAACGTACCGATCGAATTACAAAACAATGCAAATTCAGTCATTAAAAACAAATGAAAATAACATCATATCTAACACTACATTCAGAATAATAACTAGAAATGGACTACTTCAATTTCATTCAGGCAGATTTGATGTTCAAAGTTTCAAACTTCATAGAAACTAGGCCTGCTGGGTGGGCCCCCACATCCGGCCTACCCTTTTGGCCCCCACTTGGAACGAGCGAGGGCATCCTTCCACATAATGCGGGTGGACAGGTGGGTAAACGTCCACGACAAATGTTGGAGGTGCTACGTTAGGCCTTGGGCCTGCTAGGATTCCACCTGTCCATCCAGTCCAATATATATAATATATTTTATATTTTATTTTAAGAATATAATATATATTAAAATGACATCATTTAGGGAATTAAAAAAACTTTCTAAACGGCGCTGTGGAGCACTAGGATTGATTTATGTATCTTCATATGCAAAATTACATCTTTTGGAGATAGATTTTGCATATGAAGAAAAACTTCTATATTGGATTATGCATATTTTAACCAAATAATAATAAAATATTAATTATTTTAGAATTTTTTTCCTATAAATCTGCATGGTCCAATAAATTAAGTCCAATAAATTCAATAAACCATCCACCAACTCAGCAACACTCACAGAAAAAATTCCATACAGTATGATTTCAAATTTCATATAATCTAATTTCATACAATATAATTTCATACAAATTCACAACTTAATACAATGTAATTCCATACAATGCTAACTGCCAACCAAAATAAATTCTATACAAATTCAACTTCCAACAAAAAGAAATTCTATACAAATTTAAATAAATCTCATGTATCAAAATCAGCTTAATAGAAAATCCACAAAGTTGATTTTAATACAACTTGAGCTACATAAAGTTAGACATGGCAGCTCCAAAGTAGCTCCACGGCAGCAACCTGCTACTCCACAACAGCAACCACCAACTCCACAGTAGCTTCCAACAATTTCCATGTCATTGATTGCAACCAGCAATACAAAAAAAATGATGAAATTTAGTGCAACCAGCAGTAAAAAAAGATCCAAAATATGTCACCACATTCAAAACTATGTACGAGATATGGCCTTATTCTTTTGTTCCTCAATGATCTCCATTTGAAGATTATGGAAATACTTTTGTTGCACATCATTCATGGAACCAATATTCTTGCTAATAATTTTTATATTAATTTTTTTCTTTTTAAGAGCTACTAAGTCAAATCTATCTTCTTCAGTCTTAATTTCCAAATCAAGTTTTCTCTTCTTAAGAAGTAGTAACTCAGATATTTCATTCTCATACTTCAATTGTAATTCTCTTCTCTCCATCATACAAGTCCTCTTATCTTCTATCATTTGGCTTAAGGCCTCCTTAATTATTATATTTTGTCTTTCATTACACATGCTTTCTTTCTCTCTTGTTTTTTCAACCTTTTTGCCCAGAGGTCTCTCACAATCGACAGATGCATTTTGTAATCTTCCCCTAAAAATATTGAGTTTGGAGTAATACCTTAACTTGACCCATTTTTCTTTTTTATAAGATCCATGTGTGCTTGCCATTTTGGTTGGTGGCTCAATAGATTCCAATGATGATCCATGGTAAAATTATGTTTTGGGTTCTCTCGGTACAAAATTTTTGCCTTATCAATATACAAAATAATGGAACAATTAGTACTAATGTCATTGCAAATGCTTAATAATTAAAACCACAAAACATTGAAAAAAGCATTATACCTTGTCCTGCTCGGTTACACTGCTTGGATGCATTCCTTCAACTTGGGTAAGCTACCACAGAATTTATTGACGTATTTTTTAATGATTAACCACCGATTGATCAAAGAGGCTATAGACCATTCTTGACAATTAGGTTTTTTATATGTGGATTAGTACTTATAAATTCTACTCCACATTTGTGTGGATGATTGGTCAGTCCCCTGAATGGAGTCCATACTAATGTTAAACCAAGCTGAAATAAGGAGAGTATCTTTCTCTGCAGTAAATGACACACCTCGCTGGGATTTTTGTTTCCTTTTTTCCTGTTGGGGTTGTGTCGCTTAGATATCAACACTTGTACTGCCCATAGAGGGGTTGTTAATATCATCTTCACCACTTTCCAATAGTGTGGTGAAGAATAGATCATCATCAATTAAACAGTTCATCATTCAACAAAATATTGAAAGATAAAGTGTTACTAAAACAGCACATGAGAAAGTATGTATGCAGTGCACATGAGAGATTATATGGCTACTGAATGCTGAATATCTTTGGAGATTACATAAACATGTTGTGCATACATAAACAAAATTTATGCATGGCTAAAGGCATACATAAACATGTTGTGCATCTAGTCTAAAAGCATACAAAAATAGGGTTGCATACCTGCTATATTTTATTTTTATAAGCTATTGTGGTTATTTAAGAATGTGGCATTCAAATCAAAGCTATGCCTANATATATATATAGGGCCAACATAACCTTCTCTACAAGACAAGGAATTGCAAGATTCTAGCTAATTGTGTTGTTAAGGCCAATTGCTCGTGGATTGCAGATAAGTACCAATATATATATATAGGGCCAACATAACCTTCTCTACAAGACAAGGAATTGCAAGATTCTAGCTAATTGTGTTGTTAAGGCCAATTGCTCGTGGATTGCATATAAGTACCAATATAACTTTTTCTTTATGGAAACTATCAATAGATAAAAAATTACAGACTTTATGTTATCATAAAGGAAAAGATAGAGAACACATTTGTGAGTCTCTTTCCAACAGTTGGACTTGAGAATTCATTTGTGAGCCTATTTGCTCATATGTAGCACTAATTTAGATGAATCATTAGTAGAACACATGTAGTGCACTAATTTTTCAACAAAAAAAAGGGCAAAATCGATCCACCCATGTACCTCTCTGCTCAGATGATCAGGATACAAACAAAAGAGCTTTTCCACCTAATTTCACCTTATCCCAAAAATCCCCTTATTCAATATCAAATTCTCCAACCCACATCCAAAAATCTAGTCTAAAGGCATGTACAAGATCAGGGGAAAAAAAAAGGAGAGAAGAGGCTACTGCATGCTAAATATAAGGGGAAATCACATAAAAAAAAACCTAAAAAGTTCTAGGATAGCACGAAATCAGGGGAAATCACACAAAAAAATTTGTAACATCAAAACAAGTGGATTGCATGAAATCACCTTTTCTAGAGTTTTCAAACAGCCACACGAAATGGAGTACTGGCGAGAGAAGATGCCGTCGTTGATGAAGGAACTACCAAAAACTTGTGGGTGGTGCAATTGAGCCAAGTTTTGGGCAATGGTGCAGCAAAGCAGAGGAACAAGGTGAAGAGAGCAGAGAGAGCAATGAGAGATGTGACGCCCCCAAATTCCGCTTGGGATTGAACGGACATTTGAAGCGTCGAGACATGCAACACAAGGTTACCTGCCCCCGTTCATGACATATAAGATGCAATGTTCCTAACATGCATCTAGCATTATGCAATATTCGCAGCGGATAATTTTTTTTCTTTAGCAATACTATGCACCAAACTAAAAATATCCCAAATACTTGAAACATATTTCATACATAAAGGCATACTAAAAAGCCGTGATCACCACACTAGTCTAAAATGGTTGTGATCAAAAGAATACTTGAGATACAACTCCAAAAGTACAAGTATTAACCTAAGTTAAATACTATACCATCATCAACATCGCACCGTGGCCTAGTCGACCGTATTCAGTTGGTCAGATTCCAATTCTCCTTTGGGTCCTGTAACAAGATCTACCATTCGGGGGGAATGGTAGTTGGGACTACCACAGTGAGATTTGATTACAAATCTCAGTAAGTTAACATAAAACTTATACACAGGTTAAAAATGCATGCATGGCAGTAAAAGCATAAATGCATAATTATAGTCATACATAAACATAGTATAACTTGACATATAGCATGACTTAACCAGAACTTAAGCGTGAACTGAACTTGACTTAACATGGCATGAACTTAAGCTTAAAACATAACATGAACAATCAACATAACATGAACGTGAAACATAACATGGACATGAACATAACATAACATGAACGTGAGCTTGAACGTATCATAAACGTGAACATAACATGATGTGAACATGAACTTGGAACATAACATGAACATGAACATAACATGTACGTGAGCATAACATAACATGAACTTGATCTGAAACTTGACTTAACATAAACTTGGAATCTTATTTAATTGTCTTGATTAATAACGTGCATTAATACGTACTCCACAGTTGTTGTGGCCCCACGTATTCAAGTAACATAAAACATAATACGTACTCCACAGTTGTTGTGGCCCCACGTATTCTACATGTCACAATTGCTGTGTCTCATGTAGTGTATGCTCCACAGTTGTTGTGGCCCCATACTTCATGCTCCACAGTTGTTGTGGCCCCATGAATTCACATAACATAAAATATAATACGTACTCCACAGTTGTTGTGGCCCCACGTATTCTACATGTCACAATTGCTGTGTCTCATGTAGTGTATGCTCCACAGTTGTTGTGGCCCCATACTTCATGTAACATAAAATATAATACGTACTCCACAGTTGTTGTGGCCCCACGCATTATAAGTAACATAAATATAATACGTACTCCACAGTTGTTGTGGCCCCACGCATTATAAGTAACATAACATAAATATAATACGTACTCCACAGTTGTTGTGGCCCCACGCATTATAAGTAACATAAATATAATACGTACTCCACAGTTGTTGTGGCCCCACGCATTATAAGTAACATAACATAAGATATAATACGTACTCCACAGTTGTTGTGGCCCCACGCATTATAAATAACATAACATAAATATAATACGTACTCCACAGTTGTTGTGGCCCCACGCATTATAAGTAACATAACATAAATATAATACGTACTCCACAGTTGTTGTGGCCCCACGCATTATAAGTAACATAAATATAATACGTACTCCACAGTTGTTGTGGCCCCACGCATTATAAGTAACATAACATAAGATATAATACGTACTCCACAGTTGTTGTGGCCCCACGCATTATAAATAACATAACATAAATATAATACGTACTCCACAGTTGTTGTGGCCCCACGCATTATAAGTAACATAACATAAATATAATACGTACTCCACAGTTGTTGTGGCCCCACGCATTATAAGTAACATAAATATAATACGTACTCCACAGTTGTTGTGGCCCCACGCATTATAAGTAACATAACATAAGATATAATACGTACTCCACAGTTGTTGTGGCCCCACGCATTATAAATAACATAACATAAATATAATACGTACTCCACAGTTGTTGTGGCCCCACGCATTATAAGTAACATAACATAAATATAATACGTACTCCACAGTTGTTGTGGCCCCACGCATTATAAGTAACATAAATATAATACGTACTCCACAGTTGTTGTGGCCCCACGCATTATAAGTAACATAACATAAAATATAATACGTACTCCACAGTTGTTGTGGCCCCACGCATTATAAATAACATAACATAAATATAATACGTACTCCACAGTTGTTGTGGCCCCACGCATTATAAGTAACATAAATATAATACGTACTCCACAGTTGTTGTGGCCCCACGCATTATAAGTAACATAAAATATAATACGTACTCCACAGTTGTTGTGGCCCCACGCATTATAAATAACATAAAATATAATACGTACTCCACAGTTGTTGTGGCCCCACGCATTATAAATAACATAAATATAATACGTACTCCACAGTTGTTGTGGCCCCACGCATTATTATAACATAACATGTCTTATCTTTCTTAATGCATGTGATATTATTTAATATCATATACTTTTCTAACATGGCGTATACTTGTAAATGGCATAATATGATTTAATCATAAACATTTCATGGCATACATGTATCATATGGCATACTTAACATGGCATACTTATAACATACATCATTGTATGACAGAAAAGATTATATAACAGATAATTATTCATGAGAGATTAAATCATACGTAACAGATAAACATGTAATGACATAGCATGACATGGCATATACGATAACATACATACATAAATTGTAGTTCTCTTACCCATCACACATACACAATAAACTGATAGTAAGTTAGAGGCTAACTTACCTCGATCGTCGCGTTCTATGAGAATAGAGCGCGAGACACGAGGAACTGCACAACAGCTGGAAGAGGAACACTCAAGTCCTTAAGATTTTCACTTCTGAACTCAATTGCCATATTGTAAGCACTTGCAACACCACGGCCAACTTGAGGTTTCACTATACTCGGAAGAGATAAATTGACTTCAGAAAGCCTTTGCACTAAAACAAGTTCATTAAAATTATCAATAACAACCAAACAAACAACTCATTTCTCAATCCATATACTCTTAGCCATAGTCAACCACAAGATGACACCAGTCATCCCGGACTATAATCCATATCATCACTGCTTCGGGACACTGTCATACAGTTTCCCAACATTACACCATACGCTCCACACTTCTCTGCTACGCCATTCAACCCTTCGTGACACGCCATCCGGTGTATCACGACTTAGTACAGAGTACACTCACGTGAACTCTCTTCCATTCACACTACAAAACCCATCACTGCGATACACGTCTCACGGTGCATCGCTACGCGACACGGAGTACGCGCTACGCGTACTTCCTTCGCTACAACACTCATCAACACGATGCACATCACACGATGCATCGCCATACCACACGGAGTACACTACATGCGTACTCCCTTCCTTCTACGACCCACATCACTACAGCGCATGTCGCGCGGCGCGTCGCTGCATTACACAGAATACGCTACACGCGTATTCTCTTCACACAACCCGCCGTATCACATCTACGGCATCCATCTCACGCCTATACTTCACAGCACAGTCCACAAAACTACAAAATCAAGCCTAACACTTCACAACCACACTTCGTTTCACAACTACGCAGCGAACTCCACAAACACTAACTACACAGTCTACAGCCAACCAAATCAACTATGTTAAACATAAATAACTAAAGATAGAGGGTTAAGACGAGAGAGATGTGATTGCTGTCGGGAAAGAATCCAAAACTGATAATTTTAGCGGGCTGTTACAAGAGAGAGTTGTGAAGAGCAAAGAGAGCAACGAGAGAGAGCCGTGAGCAACGAGAGAGCAGAGAGCAATGAGAGAGAGCTAGCACGAAATCATAGAGAGAGCAACAAGAAAAAGGAAGGAAGAGAGCCTTTCGGATAGAGAGAGAAAAAATATTAAAAATAATGTTTGAAGAGTGAAAAGTGGGTCTTCAAAGATGAATAAGCATTGTTTATTTCAATGCATAATTTTAGAGATGCATAACTCAATGTGGACGATTTTAATGACATATTATTTAAACTTGAAGATAAAGATAAAGATAAATAACTCAATGTTAGTGCTCTTAGACCAAATATGTATAACTTAAAGGAAGTTGCTAGGGCCACCGAGAAAACTCACTGAGGATTTGTACTGATAGTGTAAAAATTTATATTTTTTTAAAATAAAAAAATTAAAAACACAAGTCTTAACAAAAAACATGATCGGTACAAATGATAGGTACACTTTCTCGGTGTACCTATCATTTTCCTAACCTAAATCTACACCCCATTCGCTCCCCTCTCCTCTGTCTGATCTCTAATCTCTTGAATTTTTTATGCTCGGAGTGTTTCAATTGTAGTCGTCGCTCAACTTTCACTTGCAACCCTTAGATATGAATCGGCTGCTCACGTCTCCATAATAATGCTTCTCTAGCTATTAAATTTTTCTTTTGTTCTTTGTCGTCGTCAGCCGTTCACATCTTTATTGACATAGTCAGTCACTAATGGCCACGGGTCAGCAAATGGCCCATAGGCTAATCCACTACCCAATATCCGAACGAGGTTGGGTCTGGGGACCAAACTTACCCCTCCCCCATGCGAAGGTGGGGGCCTACCCGCCCGCTAGCACCACTAGTTAGATTCGTACCCTTCTTTGCGATTAAGGTTTGGTTTGTTTTCATAAACCATTTCATCTTATCTAATAATTATAAGATTTTTAAAACTTTATAATAAAATAAAAAAGTAATTTAACTTTTTTCAATTTTAAAATAAAAATAATATTTTATTCAACTTTTAAATTTTACGTGCGGTTTGTTAAATGGAAAGCATCATATTCTTAGCTTTGGACTATCCTTGTCTGCGATATTTCATGGGGTCTTCGACTTAGTTCGTCAACAATGAACTCAACCACTCAAAAGTGAATTGGTGGGGAATGGTGATGACTTGTGATCATGACTGATGAGTTAATTATTCTCAAGTCAAGATAGCTCATTCTTTTCTTTTTCATCCTTTTCTTTTCACATGAATAACTTTCCCTTTTTACCTACTTTCACTTTGGTTTGGTTGTTTCATAAACCTAATTCAAGTCGGTCTTGGCTATAAATCCCAAAAGAAATTGAGTGTTAAACCCATTTTCTTTCAGTTTTCTCTAGCACTTGAGCACCGACAATGACATACTCGGGTCTGGCTGCCAACCAGAAGAGAATCTGAGGGTGGTGATGCAGGCTCATGAAAGGCTTCCACACGATGCCCTAAAGATATTGACGTTGGGTGCTTTATCTACCTGGCTTACTGTTAATTTGTTGGATTTGTCTCATAATTCATTTTCCTGATCCAATCTAACTCGACCGCAACAATCTAACTCGACCGCAACCAACACCTCCTTTTCCATGGCTGATCAAACCTTTCCATCGACTTACAAGCCTCATTTGAATCGTTGGGATCGCGATGTCTTTCTGAGCTTCAGAGGCGAAGACACCCGCAAGAACTTCACGATCATCTCTACTCTGCCTTGGTGCGTGCAGGAATTCACACTTTCCGAGATGATGATGAACTCCCACGAGGGGAGAACATCTCTACTGAACTGCTGAACGCTATTCATGGATCAAGGATTTCTATTGTAGTTTTCTCTAAAGGTTATGTTTCTTCCAAGTGGTGCCTTGATGAGCTTGCGAAGATCCTAAACTGTATGGAAACCAGAGGTCACACTCTTCTTCTCATATATTTATCATGTGAATCCCTTAGATATACGAAAACAGACGGAAACTTTTGCCAAAGCATTTTCTAATGACGATATGGCGATGATGGAGAGGGTGGAGAGGTGGAGAAAGGCTCTTATCGAAGCTATAGACTGTGCCGGTTGGGATCTCGACGGTATTGCAAATGGGTAAAATGCTATAGTTTCCTGTGTCCTTTCATGCTATGTTTTTTTTGTCCCTTTCTTTTCTTTTAAAATTTAGATGAAAATTGTTGAAGATGAAGTTGAACATTGATCTAAAATTGGTAAAGAAAAAATTAGTTCTTGAGTTGCCTAGCTTACATAGTTTACCATATATTTAGTTGAAAATTAAATAAAATATTGTTATAATTTTATTTTTAATATTATTTTTATTTTAAAATTAAAAAAATGAATTATTTATTATATTTTATATGAAAATTTGAAAAAATTATAATAATTATATGAGATGAGATGATTTAATTTTATATAATCAAACCAGCCCTTAGGTTAGTTAACTACAAGAAAATACAATTTACCCAGCGCTATTTGAAATGCTGCAAATAATGATTTATTTGCAGCGAATTAAATGATATTTACGACATTTATATACTGCTGAAAATTTCTTTAACCAGCGATTTTTAACTAAGATAGAAGGATAACTGGGGCGATTATTTTAATATTTACAACGGCTAAAATCACTGTAAATAATTAGATATTTGCAGCGTTTTTTGTGTATCGCTCAATTAATTTATAAGTGAGTATACAATTGCGACTAACGTCTGACGCAGTAAATAACGTTGCAAATAAATTTTTACAGTGTTTTTTGAGGTTTTTTGCGACTGTTTCTAGCACTGCAAAAAGCTATTTTTCTTATAGCGGTTGGTGGTTTTCTATTTCATGCCCACCTAACTATTATATAAAGATCATGCCATTTAGAGGGATCTTTGGTTCTGAAGCTCTTTTTAAAAGGATATCATACACTATAGTTTTGTGAAGGGAAATGATTTTTGAACCTCTCTCCTTTTTTAAAAAATTCTTCGTAATACTTAGGGAAGTAAATATTATTGAATGTATGTATTTATTTTTATGAAATGTTTAAAGATGTTAAAAACATATTTGAAAGAAAAAAAACTGGAATTGCAGTGACCCAGTGACCAGTTGGAAGCATCATTTGGAACTCTTGGTTCCAATAGCAATGTCTTTTTGTGTATAATAGTAAAATAGTTTGAGTGAAAATATTTTATTAAATTTTGGAAAAGGAGAAAGAAAAAACTGAATAAAAATATTATAAAGTGAATATAATTTTTTAATATTATTTATATATTGAATATTGTAAAAGTTATGTTGATTTTTGTATTTGAATAATGATTAGCTAAAAATTTGAAATTGAAAGCATTTATATTTGAATGATGAATGAAAATGAAATTCCAAAAAATTTCAAAAATTTTGAGAATTATGAGAATTCTCAGTATCTAAACATGCCTTGAGATACTAGAAATGAGGAAAATTGTTTATTTCGCGACTTTGGGATGAGATAATAAATTATATAGAAGACGCATTTACATGATATTGTCGATGGAATTGATATCAGCTTAATTGATTGTTGTGAGATACTAGTCTCGGATGACTAAAGATGATAACATCCTCTTGGTGCTGATGACTCTTCTATTCTTCTTTTTCTTCTTCATTTCTTGGGCTTATTAAATTGTTTCACTCATTTGTTTTGACATAATGATCATTAGGTACGAATCAAACTTCATTGACCAAATTGTTGAAGACGTTTTCTGTAAAGTAAAACCCGATGGCTTATGTGTTGCCGAAAAACCAGTGGGATTAGATTATCGCGTTGAAGAGATGCAAGCTTTATTAAGTCTTGATACAAGTGACATTCGCATTGTAGGCATCTATGAGATGGGCAGAATAGGTAAAACAACCCTCGCAAAAGCTGTCTATAAACCTTTCGTGAGAATGATTAACAAAACTAGAGGCGAGATATCCAGGTGTTACATATCGTTCTATGTTCTTCCTTTAACCGTTGAAGATTATTCGTCGGTATTCAAGATACCGGTTCCAAGTAATCAAGTGAAGATGGAAAGTGGAGACGAAATCGAGGTGTCCATTGCTCGGAGAAAGGAGAACATCAAACTAGCTTGGAAACCCGTTGAGGTGAAAAGGTGCGGAATCCATCTGGCATCTGCTAGTTTACGATCTGGATGTAATCACACGCCAATTTGGAAGCCGGTTCCAACGTGTCGATTCTGATACAGCTATAGATGATGATGATGGTCTTGGGTTTTCTATGGCAATTTGGAAGCCGGTTCCAACGGATGTAATCTACGTTTGATGATGGTCTTGGGTTTTCTACAGCTATAGATGATGATGATGGTGTTGCTTCTTGATGGGGTGATTCTAATCTCCCAACAACTATAAGATTTTTTTGAGTTATTAGATTCATTAAAATGATACCGTTGTGACATTTATAAGGGGAGAAGCTTATTCCGGTCCTAAATTCCATCACATTGTACAAGGGAGATATTACAAATAATATATTGATAATTAGAAAAAATATTTCATGAAATTAATAAAAAAAATGTTAAAAAAATATAATATTTAAATGATATAAAAAAACTAATAAGTTGATGTATGAGATATTGTAAAAGTTAATATGTAAAATAGAAAAAATAAGTTTTAGTAATATATTTTAAAGTATATGATAAAGAAAGTGCTTTTAGACTTTGTTTAGACATTGAGATTAGATAAGAAATTTGTGAATAGTAGTGAAATTATTTGGGTTAAGATATTTAATAGGATTTTGAGAAATGAAAGAGAAAAATAATAAAAATATTATAAAGTTAAAATATTGTTAGAATATAATTTTTGTTTTAAGATTTGAAAATATTGAATTGTTTTTTATATTTTGTTTAAAAGTTTGGACAAGTTGTAATGTTTAGAAGTTTGGAAAAATGTGCAGTTACTTTTACGTATTTTTTGTACACTTCACTGATGTGATTGACTAAAAAAATTATTTTATATTAAAATAATGCAATAAATCACATTAGTAGAGTGTGCAAATAGTACGTAAAAATAACTGAACATAAAATTTTTATTTAAATTTTGAGAAGAGATCAGAATTAAGAGATCGGCAGCAATTTAACATCAAAACCTGGCCTTAATTTGCTGCTCCTTAGGTTTAGTTTGGCCACTAAGATTTCTAATCTCAATCACAAAATTTTTATTTTATCATTACAACTTTTCCAAATCCTCATACAAAATATAATAAATAATTTAATTTTTTCTTAACTTTTTCAAATACTAAAACAATAATATTATTAAAATATAGTATTTTAATATTTTATCTTAAAATTTAAAATTCTTATATGAAAATTCTTAGTGGCCAAACCGAACTTTAGTCCTTTCAATGCGTATTTGAAAATTTCAGAGTCGAAAAAGAAAATGTTTTCTCGGATTACCCTTTTAATGGGTTTTCAATCTCAACTTTGTATCCTAAACTATCAAGTAATTTTAACTATCCTTTTTATTATTAAAATAGATTAATATTATATAAAATTATATAACGGGTAAGTATTGTGTAATTATTTAAAAAATAAATAAAATTTATTATTAGAAAATTAATATTTTTTATGTGAATTCTATATTTATTTATTATTTTAAAAGATTACGTGACACTTACACAATTTAAGATTGTAAATATAATTTCTCTTAAAAATATAACATTATTCCTAAAAGTTCTTAAATGCTAAATAGTCTTATTAAATTAAAAAAAAAAGATCAAAAAAATGAGAAATTTAAAAAATAATATACTAATTAGTAAGAAAAAATTTGAAAAAATGAAAAACAAACAAATTAAATTTGTAAAAGAGTTAAAAAAAAAAGATACATTTACACATAATACTTTTTCCTTAGTTTAAAAAAAAATAAAAAAAATTAACGGAATTCTTCGATCTAACCGTGGTTACTTCCAATTTTCGTCGGCAAATGTACACGGTACAAACATCCGAAGAACAGCAAATATCTGCGTTGCCCGCTCTGCTAAATCCGAAACCCCAAACTATTTTTTTCGTTTTCTTGACCTTTTTTCCTTGTTTAGATCTCGATCCTAAATCCGAGTTTTTGTTCTCTCTGTGCTTTTCTGGGTATAAAACCCAAGAAGAATAAATCCCGCTAGTTTTCGACTCTCTGAGATCTTTAATGGCGTCCTCCAGCAAAATAGATTCCCATGCAGAAGACGAGCCTCCGGAAGAGGAGGCATGTCTTTCATTTCCACCGAGTTATAACTATTTATTATTAGTAGTATTAGAATTTCATCTACACTCTTGACCATTCTAATTGTAATGTTTGATTTGCAAATTTAATTATTGTACTTAATTCTCTGCTTTTGCTATATCCAGTTGAGCTGAATTCCTGAGTTAATCTGATATCCAAAATCGAATTTGGTTTTTTTTTTTTTAATGTTTTTTTCAATTGCATATTAGTGCAGGTTGAGCACTTCGATGATTTCACGCTCGCCTCTTCATGGGAAAGGTGATTTAATTATATGAACTACTAACCACCTGAACTTGCTGTATTGTTGGAATGTAGCGGAACAAATCTGATACTAGCAAATTTCACATTTCCAGGTTCATTTCTGAAATAGAGGCGGTTTGCCGGCAATGGATGGCTGATGGTCCAAAAAATTTGTTGGTATGGTTTCTTGGATTTGGAATGCTGGACATATACATTGTGGGAATTGGATAATAGAAACAGAAGCATACTCATTTTGATAAAATCTGTTTCTTTTGTTTTTTGCTACTTCATTTACCTTTGTTACCTGTCAAATCGTTGTTAGAAGTGAAGCACCATCCAATCTTGTCCTCTAATGTGAATATACATATTACTTGGTTGTAGGAAAAGGGTGCTGTTCACCTGGAATATTCAAAGAACTTATATAAAGTCAAATCTGAGTTGAAGTATGCCTCAAAAAGCTATTGCATCGAGCACTACTTTGAGAAAACCAACAATGACAGTACGTCAATATTTTTCTTGGTGATTTATCTTATTGTTTGCATATTGTGGATACTCATACTTCTTATCTATCTGAATTCTGGTTGACACAGGCAAAGTTTCAGACTGGAACTTCAATTTGCATGAGTTGCAGTTGTGTTTTGGGGTTAACGATTTTTTGGTGTGTTTTGACTTGTCATCTTGCACTTTTTATGACAAATTTGAAGTTTTTATTTTTATTTTATTATTATTATTATTATTTTAACTTCACAAAATGTGCTTGCACCACCAGGTGATTGCTCCTCAAAGTGCTAGTGGTGTAGTACTTGATGCACCGGAGGCTAGCAAGCTTTTAAGTGCAGTTGCAATTGCTTTGACAAATTGTTCAAGGTAGGCTTCTCAGTTGAAGATTTTTCCACCTAACTATTGGTGAATTATGGCTCTCTATGACCTACAACATGGCTGGGTTAGTTGGCGCATTTCAAATTAACTTGGTTCTTCCAATCTGGTCATTTGTTTTCCATATTTTTTGCCTGAATGGCCATGCAGTTTCCTAATATTTGAAGAATAAATGTCTACCTCTAACATTTCCTTTTGGTATCTTGTATTTAAAGCATAGCGACATATGTTTTAAAATTAATGAGAAAGTTTCTTGCACTATCGGGGAACCTACTGAGACTTTCTTTTTCTCATATCCACCTCTTCCTTCTCCAATAATTTTAGGACAACTTTTTTCACACTGGTATTGATGAACAGTTTATGATGCCATTGGATACTGTACGATTAACTTATATTTGTATTTTACCTGTGGGTAACTTATCCTGAATCATATCACTTACACGCTTGGGACATACAGTTTGTTGCCTGCGCTTGTTCCAGTACATGATCCTTCTAGGAAAGCATACATTGGCATCCAAAATATGGGAACTGTTTTCACCAGAAGATTCGAGGCAGATCATATTGGTACACAGGTTCCAGTAAAACTTATGCATTTGGAAGGATTGTACGAGTTGTTTATTTCAAAGTTTGTAAGTGTTCATGGTACTTTACATTTAGAAAATGATGATATACCTTTAGCCGTGTTATGGAGTTGGCAAATTATGGATTCTATTGCAACTATATTATGCTTTGAAACTGATCAGCTTCACTAACTAAGAACTTCCCTGGCTTGTATCAATCTCTTAATTACTCTCTTAGTTGATTAATTAACCATAAATCAACTCTAGCACCTAGGTTGAAAGTAAAAATTAATTGATGCAATCTATGTGACAATATTGTACTTATAGTACCTTGAGGGCACAACCTTTATTTTTTGATTTATCCTTTTTGTATACAAAACTGTGAATAATCTCCATTAATATGTAATCTAGTTAAAACACTTAGGTTAGTCTCTCTCTCCTCTTTTCTCTCCGTACACTTGGCAATAATTTTCTTTGACTTATTTGCAAAAAACACCAGTTCTGTAACAACCATGGGTGGGATTAGTAGATGATGGCTTAACGTCCTTATAATTCGGATGGGATTATTAAGAGAACTTGTGATCGAATCAAAGCTGTTCTTCCTTGTTAAGGAAGGTAGGCAACTTCATTTTATCGAAGAGGATGGAAGAATGAGCAGGAACTATGGATGGAAGGTCCAGTGGCTTAGAAAGGCATTGGATGCAAGTCTGAGTGGTGAGGAATGGGAGGTTTACAGTAGCATCAGGGAGGGACATCAGCGTTACCTTGCACAGAGGTACTCCAATGGCAGGGGTCGTTTCGTGGTGGTGTCTGTGTACTGGGAGGGTGGTAGGAAAAGTTCCATTATTTTCCGGAAGGGGAAGGGGGTAGAGGTTGGAGGAGAATGGGGGATGCTCTAGGGGAGTTTGTTCAAGAAGGAAGAAGAAGGGTTGCCATGCCTGGAGGTGCTCAGCCATGTACGAAGGTGGAAGCGACGAGGTCTTACAAGGATGTTGTGGTCTGAGATGGAAAGGGGGGTGGCACTGGAAACACTGACAGGCGTTGGCCTCGAGCCACTCATGGCGTATGACACTCGGACACAGGTAGGGAGGTTGATAGAGACGTGGGCTGGAAGGTGGAGGATTTGCAAAGACAAATATGGCAACTGCAGAGGGAGATGGTTGAGATTAAGAAGGTGGTCAAGTGAAATAAGGCAGGGGATGTTGGTGAGTTGGGCTGGAGGGGGCTAGGCCAGAGGCCCACGTTTAAGGAAAGGGGTAAAGGCAAGGGAAAGGCTCGCAAAATGTGGAGACAGGTGCCTGGGCCGAAGCATGGGGCAACTGGGCCGAAGTATGGGCCTCAGCCCAAGACCCAGGTCAATACTAGCGAGAGTAAGTTGCCAATGGGCTAGAAGGATGGGCCGCAGCACATGGTCCAGGGTCCCCAACCCAGAACCTTTCAACCCGTGCTCGTTGCTGAAAGCCCTAGGGCTTCGAACAGTGTAGTGCCATGAGGAATTTACACGGTTACTTAGCTGCGACAGTTGCTGCTGTAGGGGGAGTCATCGGAGGGCCCCCAAAAATCGCTGATGTCAACGGTGGTGCTCGCCAATGATGGTCCGCACAAATGGGATGGTCGGAAAATGTCACCATATTGCTCTAAAGATTTAGCGAGTCGTTTGGGAGGGTCTTCTCCACTGGCGGTGGAACAGACAGCGCCAATGATACACGAGGTAGGGGCTGAGACTGCCGTGGCAGCGGCGAACCCTTCCAAGCAGAGTTTTGTGGTGGTGGCGAAGGATGACGAGCTTTTAATGGACTTGGACAATGATGATTTGGTTTCTTCAGATGATGAAATGCTTCCGAGGCCTTTTCAGATTGGTTCAAATCTCATCAGGGTGGACGAAATTTCAATGGTTGAAGATACATTTCGCACTCCTTTGAGTATAGCCCTGTACAGCTAGATGAGGAAGTAGTTCTCGATCAAGTAGTGGTTGCAGATCAGGCTGAAGTGGGTGAGCCTATCCCTCTAAATTTCATGCTTCCAGGTCAACCTAGTGTTTCAGATTGGGTCTTTAACACGGTAAAGGATATTCAGCATTTTGTGAGACTGAGGTGCAAAGGTTATGAGGATCAGTTTATGGCTCTACTTACAGTAATTGAATCGAGCCACCGACAGCATAGGAAAGCAAACTCAAAAAAGCAGAGAGAGTTAAGGAGGTTAACTTGGTCCATGAACTTGAAGAGTAGTGCAAGCAGGGACAAGACTAAAGGGAAGGGACAGGCATATCCCAAATGAAACCAAAAACTGTATCATGGAACGTCTGTGGATTGAACGAGGTCAGTAAGCGTCTTCAAATAAGACACTTGCTTCAGGAGTGGAAGGCGGATATAGTTTGTTTACAGGAGAAAAAGTTGAAGCTTAATAATAGGAAAATACTACGAAGTGTATGGAGTTGTTCTTATGTAGATTGGGTGTATTTGGCAACGAAGGGGGCATTAGACGGTGTTTTGGTGATGTGGGATAGAATAGTGGTGGAGAAAATGGAGTTTATGGGGTATTCTTGGTGGCTTGTTCCTTAAGAAGCGTGGTAGATGATTTACGTGGGCTTTTGCAGGTGTTTATGGTCCTAACTTAGACCATGAGAGAAGATTATTATGGGATGAACTCGCTGGAGTACATAGCTGGTGGGATCTCCCATGGTGTATTGGTGGAGACTTTAATGTACAAGATTTCCAACTGAGTGTTTTGGAAATAAAAAAATAAGGCCAGCTATGATAGAATTCTTGGAGTGCATTTTTTATTCGAATCTTTTGGATTTACCCCTAGCAGGGGGTGCTTGCACGTGGTCTAAACTAGATAGATTTCTAATTTCTTCGGAGTGTGAATATCATTTCTTGGATGTATGGCAAAAGAGATTACCTCGTTTGTGTTCGGATCACTGGCCTATTATGTTGGATTGCGGAGGACTCCAAAGGCGGCGTAGGTATTTCAAATTTGAAAAAATGTGGTTGAAGGTGGACGGTTTTGAGGAAAGGGTCAGGCAATGGTGATCATCTTATCAGATACAGGGAACCCCCTGTTTTATTTTTGCAAGTAAATTGTTTTGCAAGTAAATTGAAAGCTCTAAAAAAAGACCTAAAGCTGGTGAATATGCAGTCTTTTGGAGATATAGGAGAGCGCAAGAAAAGCAAGGTAATGGAGAGATATAGGGGCTAGAAAGGATACAAGAAGCCCGGTCCTTAACTTAGGAAGAAATAGCACTAAAATTAGAGCTGGAAGCAGAACTTGAAAGAATTGTTGTCTTAGAAGAGATTTCTTGGTGTCAAAAGTCAAGAGCGCTATGGTTGAAGGAAGGAAACCGAAGCACTAAGTTATTTCACAAAGTAGCTAACTCACATAGGAGACACAACACCATTGAGATGTTGAAAATAGAGGGTGTTGAGTGTCGGGAAGAGCTAGAGATAAACAATCATGTAGTTGACTTTTTCGAGCAATTACTTTCTGAGCATGTGGGTTGGCGGCCTAAACTTGAGGGAATTGGTTTTTATTCCATTGATATTAATGATGTATGTTGTCTGGAGATGCCTGTTGAAGAAAGGGAGGTTTATGAAGTTGTGAGGAAAATGGTTAAAGACAAGGCTCGGGGTCCTTATGGTTTTTCGATGGGTTTTTTTCAAACGTGCTGGGTTGTATTAAAAGATGATCTTATGAAGGTGTTCCAAGAGTTTTACTCAGCTGGGAAGTTTGAAAGAATTTTGGCCTATTAGCTTAATAAATGGGGTATATAAGATTATATCCATGGTGTTAGCAAACCTTCTGAGTGAGGTAATGGGGAAGCTAATCTCAAAACCCCAAAATGCATTTGTAAAGGATAGGCAAATCCTAGATGCAATCCTTATTGCAAATGAATGTATAGATAGTCGCTTGAAAGCTGGCGATGTAGGGATTATTTGCAAGCTAGACATGGAAAAGACGTATGACCATGTCAACTAGGATTTCCTTGATCTTCTGGGGAAATGTGGTTTTGGGGAGAGATAGTGCTTGTGGATTAGGTGATGCATATCAACGGTGAAATTCTCCGTTTTGATTAACGAGAGCCCAACCGGTTTCTTTAGTAGCACACAAGGTTTAAGACAAGGAGATCTGCTATCCCCATTACTCTTTATTATTGAGATAGAGGTGTTGAGCAGAATGTCCTCGGCCTTGGTTGCGAATGGTTTGGTGGCTGGTTTTGCGATTGGCTCTCCGAATAGGGGACTTGTTAACATTTCTCATTTGTTGTTTGTAGATTATACTCTTTTCTTCTGTGAAGTAGATCCAAACCAGGTTCGAGTTTTGAAGGTCATTATCCTTTATTTTGAAGCAACATCCGGGCTGAAAGTTAACTTGGAAAAATCAGAGATGGTGCCTATTACAGGAGTTCGGCGTATCAGATAGTTGGTAACATTCTGGGATGTAAGACTGCCGTGTTACTTATGACATACCTGGGCCTTCCTTTGGGAGCGGCATCGAGAACAGCTTCATTGTGGGATCCAGTTATTGAGAAATTTGAGCGTTGTCTTGTAGGATGGAAGAGAATGTACTTGTCAAAAGATGGTAGGATTACCCTGATCAAGAGTACTCTTTCTAACCTACCTACCTATTTTTTGTTCTTATTTCCTATACCAACAAATGTGGCGCTTTGCCTGGAGAAGTTTCAAAGGGATTTCTTGTGGGGTGGAATGGGGGAGGAATTCAAATTCCACCTTGTTAAGTGGGAAAATGTTTGTAGCCCGCTCTCGAATGGCGGCTTGGGTATTAGAAATATGAGAACTTTTAATCAGGCGTTACTTGGTAAATGGTTGTGGAGCTATCATAAGGAACTTGAAGCCCTCTGGAAGATGGTGATCGAGAGCAAATATGGGAGCCTATGGGGGGGTTGGTGTACAAAAAAAGTGAGAGGTGCGTCTAGAGTTGGTTTGTGGAAACATATAAGAAGAGGGTGGGAGGTATTCTCTCAATATACTTGCCTTTGTTTAGGAGAGGGAACCCGAATAAAGTTCTGGTACGACACTTGGTGTGATCATGTTTCTCTAAAGGATTCTTTTCCTTCACTATTCCGAGTTGCAAGGGACACAGATGTTTCAATGGCAGATGTAATGGGGAGATCAGGGGAGCAAATTTAGTGGAACATCAACTTCATAGGGTTGCACAAGATTGGGAGATGAGTAGTTTTGCAGCTTTTTACAGCCTTTTGTATGCTAGTAAACCGTGTAACTCACAGGATAGGCTAAGGTGGACACCTGCAAGTAAAGGTACTTTTTCAGTGCATTCTTTTTATAAGACCCTTACCCAAGAGCCATCTATCCAATTTCCATGGAGAAAGCTCTGGAGACATAAGGCACCACGCAAAACAACATTCTTTGTGTGGGCTGCTTCCTTGGGTAAGATTCTCACAACTGATAATTTGAGAAAACGTATGGTGATCATCGCAGATTGGTGTTGCATGTGTAGGAAGGGGGTGAATCTGTGGATCATCTCTTAATACATTGTGAGATAGCGAGAGGGTTATGGAATGAAGTCCTTGGCAGAGTTGACTTGGCCTGGGTTATGCCTGAGACTGTGGTAGCGGTTTTGGCTAGTTGGTCAAATTTGAGAGGCATTCAACAGATAAAAGCAGTGTAGAAGATGATCCCTCTATGCATCATGTGGTGTTTGTGGCAAGAGCGCAACGAAATGACGTTTGAGGACAAAGAGAGATTGATGGAGGAATTGAAAGCTTTCTTTACTAGAACTCTTTGTACTTGGGCCACGGCGATTGATTTCAATGGCTTAGACTTTCATGATTTTTTTATTTCCATTGCTCCTACGTAGATAGGACAACTATACATTGTACCAGGTGTTTTTGCCTATTCATTGATTAATATATTACATTTTACTTATAAAAAAAAAAATTCTCCATTATGTTGTATAGACATCTTTTCATGCACTCTGTGCTTGCGTGATGCTGTCATGACCAAGTTTTTGCTTGAGTTTTCATACAAGTATCAAAGGCCTTGCTCTTTCATGACTTTCATATAACATCATTGATTTATAATGATATTTCATCTGATGTTGAAGGCCTACTCCACACTGGACTTGTCCGTGCATCTTTTCAAAGTCAATTTTACGATGAAGCTAACATACAGAACACTTCCCTATGATGATGACCATGATCTCCAAGGAACTGATGCTGAAATTACAGAACCTGGAGGAAACCCTGGTAGTGACACCCACAACAGAGTGCAATGGGATGACGATTGTCCTTGGAGTGAGTGGTATTCTGCAGAGGACCCGATTAAAGGTACATTGTGTCTAGGATTTTTCATCATGCACCTATTTACTTTCTGAAGCTGTCATGTTAGCATCAGTTTCAGATGGTGTCCAGGATAATATCTGTGGATTCTCCTTCAAAAACATTGTAGTTTCCCTGCTAAAATGACTCGACATGATAGAAGCTTCTTTAAAATCTAATTTACCTGATCTCTTTTTCTTGCTATTTGGGGTTTAAAAACTTAAAATTGATAGAAGATTCTGTCTTGATGAAAGCTTCTAAAGATCCTCTATTGTTTTAAGGTTGCCTTTGCTAGAGGATTATCGGTTCCTTTTGTTTCATGGTTCACTGCCTACAGGATTTGAACTGATTGCCCTATGGTCAGAGAAGATGATTGAAAGCTCTCTGCAAATGGCTGAATTGGAAAATGATTCACCTCATGATGCTGAGAAGTGGATACTATTTCCCAAATTTTCTCAAAATTTGTAAGAATTCATTTTGCTAGATGTAATTCAGTAATATTATGCCAAAATAATGTACTTATAGCCAAGTATGCTTGTCATGGTTGTTAGGCGTGTGATATTGAAAACACTTGTTGTTACTGGTTCTTACTATTCACCCTCTGATGAAAAATAATTATCCAGACAAACTGGCTATAACTCTTTTTAGATTGTTAAAGTAGTTGTTGCAGTTCTTTTTATAAGTAGTTGCTGCAGTTAGCCTCTATTAAACAGACTAGTTTGATGAAACTAAAATTTTATACAGCATTAACCTTTTTTTTCATAAGTAACAGATTATATTAATAAGAATAGGCATAGCCCAAAGTACACAGACGGTATACAGCATTAACTAAAAGTTGATACATGGTATTAATGTTGTCTGACTTGAGTCAGTGTTGAAAACTAATTTTAATATATGTTAGTCTATAACACAGATATAAATTTTCTTCACATTGGTAATATATTTAAATTTGATGTATATTAAAAATTAAAATGTGTATTAGTTTTGTCTGGTTAAATTTTAATTGAAGTAACTAACGTTATTTTGGCTTGCAGAAGACTTCTTCTCTGGATGCATGTTATAAAGGAGTTGTAGTTTAGATTGGATATACGGACAGTAATCTTAACAACCACCCCCCCCCCCTCCCCCCCGGCGCGACTCTTCTCTTATGCTGAAACTGCTATGCATTTTACTCCTACACCTCACATACTTACTGTGTATGTAGTTTGTCTTCTTATCCTGAATTCATGTGGAGCTCATCATTTTCTCCTATAGAATCTTTCTAAATTCCCCTCATGTAATTAAATGATTCAAAGGGATCTCAATAATAACTGTTTAGAGTTTATGTTTCGTAGCTTTGGTTAGTAGCAAAAGGTATAAATTTTGTGTGGCATAACTTACTTCTGACTTTTTCTGCCAGTATAATTTGGTTATTCTCTCCTGATAGTATATCCTTTTCTCTTTTCATGCCTCTAAAATGATGTTGATATGATTGAAATGTGTAACATCTTACAAGCTTTTTCTTTTTTTGGGTCAGAAGTGATGGTTCCAAAGGAAACCAAATTGGATTTTCTTCCCAATTGCGCCTTTTGATTGATGCATTAGATATGTCATTTGAGGCTCCATTTATCGAAGATTTTGTTTCAGGTTTGAATAATTATTTTCTAGTGGTTGTATCAGATTCCTTATCTAAATATATTGGATTATTTGTAGCTTTTAGTCCTTTTCTTTACGTGATGTTATTTTTTTATTGCATCATTTTTCAACTTCTTTTTCATCTTTATTTTGTATCAGTTGAAAACACAGGTCCTGATAATTTGAAGACCTCAATGATTATACCTCCACCTACAGTCATTGATCGTGTACTTAAAGAACTTTTCCATGAGGGTACTTTCTACAATTTTTAGCTTCTGTTCATGCGGTTGATAACTGTTGCATGTTGCAAGCCTGGGTATAATATGACAAACTTCATTGCATTGATAAATCACCATCTTTTGTGATAAGGTGGTTTGTACATTATAGTGATTTCTTTTGATTATGACAGATTATCTATGTTGGATCAGAAGAATCTACCTACCTATTAGCTTTGTTTTTGGTGTTAGGGTTATATTTCGTAGACTTGAAGCTTGTGTTTACAACCTTGAAGTCGCTTTAGTTTTGGACTTGCTGTCACTTTCCACTGAGTATTGATTATGAGATAGTGATGTTTTCTTCTTCTGGTTCAGAGTCCAGTAACTTACAAAATAAAAAAATATTTAATATATATTTCGATCCATTATTAGGCCACGTTTGGTTGCAAGACTCAACTGAGATCAACTCAGTTCAGTCTTATTTTAAGTTGAGTCTAACATTCAAACATCCAATTCTCAAATTACTAAACTCATCTCAATTCAAAACCTTCTTACACGTGGGACCCACAACCTTTTTCACACATCTTTATATGTAGGACCAACAACTTTTTTCAATTTTCCATAAATAATACTAAACTCATCTTAACATCCAAACACAGTTAAACTCATTTTAGATGTGCTCCATATAATTCACTCCACCTACTCAACTCACTACTATTCATAAAAAACTCAGTTTAGTTTAACATCTAAACGTAGTTTTAGTCTAACAAACATGCAATTTTAATCAACAGTGAGAGATAGCATACTGAATGATTTGAGGAAGCTGAGCTGAAATAGCCACCTGTGAAGTAACTTAAGTAAGACACTTCCATTCAATGGCAGAACTATGTTAAGCTTAGCGGGCCCCCCCAATTTTTTTTAAATTCAAAATACCCCTCAAGTTTTTCCCATAATTCTATATAAATAGAAAATGGCCCCCCCAAAAAAATTATAATCCCCATATTATTTCCAAAGTTTTCCAAAATTTCTATGTACATAGAAATGTCTCTCTCCAATTTCTTTCGACAGTTCCAAAATTTTGTATAATTTCTATATATTATCTATTTTCTATGATGTGGTCCCTCCAAGATTATATTAAAATTAAGTTTACGAGAAATAATAACTTTATTAATTTGGATCACAAAGTTTTCTTTATTTTACAATATTAGGATTCTTAATATGGAATACAAAGTGAAATAAATAAAAGAAAAATCATTTTAAAGTTAATGATCTATATGAAAAATAGTTGAGAAGTTTGATTCTCTAATCTTCATTGAGCCAAAAAATTTTTATCTAAGGTCTCAGTAGTATTATGTGCTTAATATGACACTAAAATATCTAGATTTTATATAAAACTTGATAAACTAGCTTACTTACTGGAATGAAAGATGTGATTCTAAATGATGATTTGATAGTTTCTATGAAGAAACAAATTCTAAACATTTCACTGCAAATATAATTATGGATGAATTTTATTCCATGAAACACCATTGTTAGAAATTTGAAACATATGTTAAAGTTATATTTTAAGAATTTTATTTCTACATGTTTATAGCAACTTATTGAGATCTGATTTTTATATATAATTATGTTTTTATGGTTTTTTGTGTAATTAAGATTAATATTTGTCTCTTTTTATTTTACATAAATGTGTCACACGTAACAGTCCCC
>QGSO01000161.1:58257-169932 GCA_011037825.1 Carya cathayensis | reverse complement strand
AAAAAAAAATTCTGATTCCACCACTGCTTCCATTAAAAAAAAAAAAAAAAAGGAAAAAAAAAAAATTATCACATAATGGGAAGAAAACTTGTGTTTACTTATACAAACCATACAATAAGCCAATGAGTTTAAACTGAAGCAAAACTTAATGGTAACTGTGGAGACTAAGGTCGTGGGTTCAAGACCTAGTGGATGCACGTGTACTTACCAATAAATGGAGAAAAAGAACCGCCTTCCTTCTAATTTCTTTGATCATTTATATGAGTGAAAAATCTCTGATACTTATAATGCGATGATATAATTGTTGCTACTCCTTGTACTCTGTGTAGGAGTGCGAGACCCAGATTTTGCCAAGGGTGGGCATAAGAGTTCTCGAGCTATTAAAGGCGCACCTCTTCAATCTCTGTTTGTACAGTTTTGTTTAAACTGTCTTTGGTTTGGCAGCTGCAACATACGTGGTACGTAGAGTTGAGTGAATAAACATGTTAAAGAAAGTTATATTATTATCAGTGCCTGCTCTTTTGATCAATAAAGATTTGTTTACCGATCAAAAAAAATTATCAATTATGGGGCTGCTACTGAGAAATGTATCACCTGGTATAGAGCTATTTTCTTATGACTGGGTTTGGGTTTTGTTTACATGTTATCAGCTATTGCGGTGCTTTGGATAGAGTTTGTTCGAGAAGTTCGGTGGTGTTGGGAAGAGTCACAGCCATTGCCCAAAATGCCAGCTAATGGTTCAATTGACTTATCCACTTGTTTGATTAACCAGAAACTGCAAATGGTAAAAAGATGCATATTTCTTCCAAGGAACTTTGGTGTAAACCGTTACTTTGCATAGGAATTAGGTTTTAGAAAGTACATTGCATCCTTATTTCTGACACACTGGGGAGCCATATTTTATATAAGTTTAAAATAAGTTGCTGCATTTCCTGACTATAGAGGAAGTTATTGCTTTAGCACAATGCTGAATGCATATGCTAAAATGGCAAAAACTTCCGTGTTTAAAACTTTAAGCCTTGAGAATCTGGAGATGGCATGATGTGAAAAAAGAATGATATGCGCATTTGCATTCATTTGGGAGTTCTTAGGGATTTTAGTGCTGAAAACAGCGAACTATTCATTGGGTCTACATGTAACATTTTCATAAACAATACTGCTTCATATAATACATTTTACATACATTATGCCAGTAATTTCTGGCAATTGTATTGAGATCCAGGCATACCAGATGGTTTGTCAGAAGTTTAGCGGCATTTCTTGTCTATTCTCTGAGCTAATTAATCATTTTAATGTGGTTTCCCAGTCAAATTGTGAATATTTACATTTTTCACTTTGTGTTGCCATTATCAATATTGGCTTGTTTATTATTCAGATTTGGTGATGGAATAGATGAGCTATATATTTTGCTGTCAAATAAGCTATGAAACAGGCCACCATAGGTTATATTGCAGCATGTCTTTTAAATTTAGTGACAAATGTTGTGTATGGACTGTAAGGACTTGAAGATCTGTTACCTTTCTTTTATATGGAAATTGTCTTGTTCAGCTTGCAATATGCATTGAGAGGAAGCTTGAGCTGAATGAAGACTACGAAGATTGTATTGGAAGCATGGATCAAGCTTCTCCTCGTACAAAGGTCACAACAGTGTTCTTGTATACCTTGTTGTTTTAGGGCTTATACTCTGTTTCATTGTTTGCATTTGGCGTTCAGTGTTTTTTTTTAACCTTTTGCAGGAGGAGGATTCAGTTGCGGAGGACTCAGACCCATCCATAGTGCTAACACCTGGTGAAGATTTTGAGGGGAAACGTGACAGGTGAACTAAAGCAAGTGAGAACTAACTTTATTTTCTTCATTGACAATTGGCTGGCCTTAGATGGGGTTATTGAGTTGTCTTGGCTTTCTTCTATTTCTTTTATTTTTTATATTATTGTTAGAGGTCATGGTTGTAATAAGTGTAACTTGTGAGGGTATAATCATCAATTGGATGTAGTATATATATGCTATTGTACATCAATGAATAAAAGAAGTGAAGTATTGTCCCTCCATAAGTTTCTACATGGTATTAGAGCTCACGGTTGTCGGATGGTGGTAAGTGGTGTATAGTGGTTCACGTCGAAATCGAGCTCAATGTGGTCTGAACTCTTTGGAGTGTTTTCCGATGTCATATTTGACTTTTGTCGCTGGATCTAAGCTCACCAGTGTTTGTAACTGTGAATCTAAGCTCACCAGCGTTTGCAGCTGCCGGATTCGAGTTTGTCGTCATCCTCCGCGCATCCCAGTGGCTTCTCTCTTCGTTGTTGGCTGCCCGTAGGTATTTGAAGTTGTTTCCGGCAAGTTTACTGTGTCGTCTCAGTATTGGCACCAGGGGTGAGTTCCCTATCATTGTCTGTGCATTCCAGGTGTTCCCCGTCTTCAGCTTCCGCCAAAAGTGCTGCTTTTCGCCGGCAACATCAAAGGGACATAGTGTTTGTTTGCAAGGATAACCAATCCCATCCTCAAGTGCGGATAACCCCAACTTGGAGTAAGAGCTTGTTCCTAATCCGGAATAAAGCCTGTTTGGTAACGAGGATAAGGTAATTCCCATACCACTTATTCTCGTTTAGGATAACCTAATCCGGTTTTGAGTTTAGATTGAAGTCGGTTTCGGCTGATACTTGATACAAACCGATATCAGCCGATGCATATGGATACAAACTCGATACAGGCCAGTTCTGAGTCGATACCGGCCGAACAATGTAATTTAGAGCCGATATATGCCAATACATTGTAATTCTTAAGGATACAAGACCGAAATTTTGTTATTTAGGTTTTTCGGATACTTGGGCTAAGTTTCTACATTTCCAGATTGTGTTTCTCGGATTTTCAAGTTGAACTGTGGTTTTTCTCATATATTGTGTGGAGTTTCAATTTCCAAGTTCAGTTGTGATATTTTTTTCTGCATCCATGATAACTAAATTTGAGTCACAGTTACATGATGCGGTTGCCTCCTATGTTGCTCCTAGTGGGCGTGGAGGCTGAGGTGGTAGAGGCTCACATGGGGAACGTGACGCCAAAGGTAATCGCACTTGAGGTCAAGAATCTCGTAAGTGTGGTCGCACTAACCATACGGTGGACTATTGTTGGGATCTACATGGTAGACCATCTAAATCTGCTAATCAAGTCATTTGGCAAGATATGATTAGTATATCAAATGATGAGTATGATAAGCTTTTAGGTCACACACGGGTTTCATCTTGCACAACTACTCTTGCCCAATCAGGGACAACGTCCCCATGTCTTGTCTCATCCATTCAAGATCCATGAATCATTGATTCAGGAGCTATGAACATCTGACTGGTTGGTCCTCTATCTTATCTAAGTTAGATACTATGAAATCTCCAAAAAAGTGTCTCTCTCGCTAATGGACCATGGTTCTCTTGCTAAAGTTACAAGCATTAGTACGAGGCATGAAGCTGGCAGTCGGTATTATTTTGATGTTAAAACAGTCACCCACTCGAGCGCTTACATCCTCCTCATCGTCTGCTTATGAATGACAATTTTGCCTTGGTCACCCCCCCCCCCCCTTTCCCTTTTGAAGCATTAGGTTAGGAATTTAGGAAATGTGTCTCCCTTTCCTTGTGAAGCATGTCAAATTAGTAAACATCATCGTGTGTCTTTTGTACCTCGAGTTGATAAACAAGCCTTGAGTCCATTTGAATTGGTTCACTTTGATATATGGGGACCAATCAACATTGAATCAAACAAGTTTCAGTATTTTGTCACATTTATTGATGACTACTCTCATGTGACATGAGTGTTTATTATGAAGGCAAGATCTAAACTTCTTTCCATATTCAAAGTGTTTTGGAAATAAATTAAAACTTAATTTAACAAAAGGGTTCAGGTTTTGCGTTCTGATAATGCTAGAGAATATCAATATGGTGCCTTTGCTACTTATTAAGTAATAAAGGAATTGTTCATCAAATTTCATGTTCTTATACACCCCAACAGAATGGGGTGGCTGAACGCAAAAATCATCATTCGTTAAACGTAACCCGAGCACTTTTACTGCACATGTATGTTCCTAAATGATTTGGGAGTAATGGTATTCTTACTGCTTGTCACCTTATTAACCGTATGCCTTCATCAGTTCTTGATGGTTCCTCTCATTTCTCCATCTTGTTTCCTTCATCTTCACCATTTACTCTTCCTCCAAAAATCTTTGGGTGTGTTTGCTACGTTCATAACCTTGGCCCAGATTTTGATTAGCTTGATCCACATTCTACCAAGTGTTTTTTTGTTGGTTATTCTCGGACTCAAAAAGGATATCATTGTTATAGTCCTGTTTTTAGACGCTACTTCACAAGTGCTGATGTTACCTTCTTTGAGTCCATACCCTATTTCTCGGACACAGTTTCGAGTGTTGAGTGTGATCCTCTACCATTACCTACTCTACACTTTCTCCTTCACACTCACCCAATTCCTTTACAAGTTTACTCGCATCGCTTGCGGGCCCCGGCTTCCATGCCTTCACCAACCGTGTCTCCATCTTCAGATCCTGAGTTACCTAGTACTTCAAACTCCCCACCTATTGTTCTCTGCAAAGGTACTCGATCTTATGTTACTCAACATCCATTAGGGTAGTTTGGTAGTTAAGATGAGATACAAAATTCTCATCTCATCTCATTTCATCTTATCATTACAATTTTTTCAAATTTTCGCATAAAATATAATAAACAATTCAACTTTGTCAAATCCCAAAACAATAATAATATTAAAAAATAATATTTTATTCAATTTTCATCTAAAACAAAAAATTCTCATCTCACTATCCAGACCTATCCTTAGTCAATTTGTCTCATATTGTGCCTTATCTCCTTCATTCTCTTGTTTTACTTCTCAACTTTCAAAACTTTTTATTCCTAAGACAGTTCAGGATGCTTTATCTAATCTGGGATGGAGGACAGCTATGAAAAATGAAATGGATGCCCTTTGCCATGATGGGACATGGGATTTTGTTCCACTACTACCACTTGGTAAGCAACCTGTTGTCTATAAATGGGTATATACCATCAAATTTCATCCTGATTGTTCGATGGAATGTCTAAAAGCCCGCTTGGTTGCTAAGAGTTACACTCAAACTTATGGCATTGATTACGAGAAGACTTTCTCCTCAGTTGCCAAAATCTCTTCCGTTCGAGTGTTGATCTCTCTTGCTGTTAATTTAGATTGACCTTATTTCAACTGGATGTTAAGAATGCATTTCTGCATGACGACTTGCATGAAGAAGTTTATATGGAGCAACCGCCTAGGTTTGTTGCTCAGGGGGAGTATCGAGGTACTGTATGCAAGTTAAAAATGTATTATATGGTTTGAAGAGGTACCATATGCAAGTTAAAAAATGCATTATATGGTTTGAAACAATCTCCTCGAGCATGGTTTGGGAAGTTTTATGATGTTGTGTTGGCATTTGGTCTTCATAGATGCCAAACAGACCATTCGGTATTTCACCTACATAGTGATGCAAGTCACATTTTGTTGGTTGTATATATGGATGACATTGTAATTACTGGAAGTGACTGCTAGAATTGCTAGGCTGAAATAATGTTTACATGATCAGTTTTCAGACAAAATACTTGGCTAAATTTAGATATTTCCTTGGAATTGAAGTCATTAGATCTAAAGCGGGTATCAACCTATTTCAGAGGAAATATGTACTTGACCTTTTGGAAGAAACCGGCATGTTGGGTGCACGACCTATTGACACCCCTATGAACCCGAATCGTAAATTCTTGAAGGAGGAATGGGAGTTGTTTTGAGATCCAGGTAGGTATCAAAGAGTTGTTGGGAAATTGAATTATCTCACTATCACTAGATTGAACATCTCTTATGCAGTGAGTGTATTGAGTCAATTTTTACAAATGCCTAGGGTCTCACATTGAGATGCTGTAATTCATATTCTTTGTTACCTTGAGCGTGCCCCTGGCCTTGGATTATTGTATTGACCAAATGGACATCTTAGGGTTGAAGCCTTTTCAAATGCTGATTGGGTAGGATCCCTTTCAGATAGAAGATCTACTATTGGATATTGTACATTTGCAGGAGGTAACTTGGTTACATGTAAGAGTAAGAAACAAGCAGTAGTAGCTTGGTCTAGTGCGGAAGTTGAATAAAGGGCAATTACTCACACTATTAGTGAGCTAACATGGTTGCAACACTTCCTTCAAGAGATTGGGTTTCCAGCTCCTATCTCTCTCTAGTTATTTTGTGATAATCAAGCCGCAATGCATATTGCCTCTAATCCTGTATTCCATGAGATGACTAAACATATAGAAGATTGATTGTCAATTCATTCGAGATAAGATACTAAGTGGTGACATTTCTACACCTTTTGTGAAGTCTGCCGATCAACTCACAAATATGTTTACTAAGTCTTTGTATTGGAGTCAGTTAAAACTTATTTGTTTCAAGCTGGGTTTATATGATATATATATATATATGCCCCAGCTTGAGGGGAAGTGTTAGGGGTCATGGTTGTAATAAGTGTAACTTGTGAGGGTATAATCTTCAATTGTATGTAGTATATATATGCTGTTGTACATCAATGAACAAAAGAAGTGAAGTATTTTCCCTCCATAAGTTTCTACAATTATAAACATCTATATTTATTTCTCTGAGTGATTCCTTTTAAGTGCACTGAGATTGCATTCATCCTCCTCCTTGCCTTATGGGTAAAGATACGTACTTCCTTGCTTCTCCTTTCTTTCTTTCTTTCTTTTTTTTTTTCTTGCTAAATGATGCATACTGTGTCCATCAATTCTTTCTCTTTTATGTAGATATAATTTGTTGATGTAGAAATTCTTTGTGATTAAGGTTTTCCAAGCTGTGAACTGTGACCATTGAAATATCATTTATCATTTCTATTGCCCCGCTGCAGTTGTCTATCTTTTGCCTTGGGAGAATTCTTATTCAATATCTTTTAGACTTTAAGTTAACTATGCTTAACATTATGAAGGGAGATAATGAAGTTAAAACCCTAAAGGCTAATAGTCAATTTGTATGAAAATTTGCTTTGTGTGGGATTGGTTGCCTCAAGTACAGTGTCTAGTAATGCAGGCTATTCTAATTGTAACAATTGCTGTGGTTGCCCTAACTTGCAACCTTAAGGGTCATCATCTCTTAGAAGAGAAGGGGGCTAAGCTCAATGGCATAGCATTTTGCTTGAATTTTGATATATCACAATCTGTCAAGTAATTAACGAAATATTGCCATGTGTCCCCAAGCAACGCAATACACACTCAAAACTTGAGTGTCAAAAATTTGACAAAACAAAAAATGCCACATCAGCTCAAAAGATCATTGGAATTAATAAAAAATAGTATAATGAAACAAAAAAAAATACCCTCCCAAGCAGATAGGGGTATTTTTTTCTAAAATTGAAGTAGTTATTATTTTTTTAGGTGACATTACTGTTTTTTAGAGCTAACATCGTGCGTTTTGTTGTAGAGCCAGACATCACACATCACACATCACGACAAATATTATTTTTATTTGAAAAAATATGGACGGAATGATTTAATTAAAAAAAAAAGACTTTATTACAAAAAAATTGTTTGAACGTGTGGAGTAATATAATAAAATTTAAAATCCAGTAAGGCTTTTAAAAAGCATGTAAAACATAGGGATTATTTTACTTTTCCCCGGTTTGTGCATTACCTTTGGAACGATAAATTTTTATCCTAGGCATGTAAATTTGTGCATAACCCTATTCTTCATGATATCGTAGCCCCTTGACACCAGAGAATTTACATCATTCTGGAACAACCATGCCGAGATATAGTAGTGAGCCTGAAAAAGTGGTGTTGGCTGATCCTAAACCTTCAGACTCTATCAGGAGGGGTTCAGCTCGTGTGGTGGGGTCTATGATGCTTCTGAAGTCAAATCAAGAAATGCATGCCCCGTTCACTCAGGTTTCTCTAAATTTCGTTAGGCTACTTATAATCGTTACTTTTTTAAGTTATTTTTTCTTTTTTTTGTTGTTGTGATTTGTCAAAGAACACAACAGTTCATCATTTTCAGTTCATCATTGTAGGATGCACCACTCATGACAGAAGACATGCATGAAGAGCGGCTCCAGGCTGTTGAAGCCTTTGGCGATTCATTTGTAAGCTTGTATTCTTTCTATCCTATATATCATGGCTGAATTCATAGGATTGACTGAAGAAGAAGCATTGTCTGTCTTTCCATTGCAGAACTTTTCTGCTCCGTTGGAGAGAGATATCTTATCTTCAGGTAATAATCTCCAATTTCCATTTTTTTGTTATGGGTTTAGACTTGTACACGGACCATATTAATCATGTTTGTACCTTTGCACAATGATTTGCATTCTAAGCTCTATTACTGAAACGGCTGGCATGTGGAACTAAAATAAAGACTAGAGGCATTACAAGAACTTCTTAGAATCCTTTACATCATGCCATTTCACGCACCATATTTGGTTTAAATGACAAATTGCTGCCATCAGATGCTAAGTTCTTATTATTGTAGATAGCAACAATATCATTGGTCTTACGTCAAAATTATATTTCTGTTGAATCCAACTGCATATCTTTTTATCTCTTACTTTTTTTCAACAAGTTTTTCTCAGACAGCACATGTTCCTTTAAACAAAAATCAATCTTCTGTGTCTCAGGTTATCTGTGTTGCTTGAACTGTTTTATTTTGCTCGATTTTTTTTTTTTCTCATTTTTTTCATGTTCTTTTTTCTGCTGTTTAGGTAACATCTATGACATAAAAATGAAGTAATATGTCCATTGTGTCTCATCTCTGTCAGTCTCATGGCCATGGATTGTATGTTTGTCCTTTATAACAAACCACTAGTACTTTTCAAAACATGTTCAGCTTGTTTTTCCAGTGCCACAGTACACTTGGTCATTGACAAGCTTTGAAATTTTAATTAGACATGTCAGCATTTAAAGCAGCAAATCCAGATGCCGTTTTTGAAGATTTTATTAGGTGGCATTCACCTGGAGATTGGGAGAATGATGATGCCCAAGAAAATGGATCAACTTACAAGCTTGCTATGGTGAATCCAAATAATGTTTGGCCTCCTCGAGGACGGCTTTCACAAAGAATGTCTGAGCATGGAAATTTATGGCGAAATATTTGGAATGATGCACCTGCTTTGCCTGCTTCGGAGCAGAAGCCTCTCCTGGATCCAAATAGAGAAGGAGAAAAGGTAAGTTTCTTTAGAGAAATCTATATTTTGCTTGTTTACTCTAAAAAATTTTCATTGCTGTGGGTACTTTGGGAGGAGAGCATTATACTGTCAAATTCCCTGCTGTATGCTCTTCGTACTGCAATCTTCTTGTTTGACTACTGTGAGAACATGATGATTAGTTCAGATAAATAAAATCGGGTTGATGATTTGAGCAATACCTGACCAAAAGTGCTCATCTTCAACCTTTCATGAATTTAGCTGACTGGCTTCATATAATTCTGAACACACTAGTTTTCTTAAACTTCTTGTTAGTTTATACGTTCTGAATGAGCGAAAGGTATCAGCATTACTCAAAAGGTCTCCTCTAACTCCTTACATTTACAGAGTGTAAGTCTTAACAACTATATATCAAAAAAAATTTGATAGGTGCAACTATATATCAAAATTCAATTTCACAATGTCATGAGATGAAGACATTAGTTCAGAGCATTATTCGTATGTGTAGTTTCACTCTCAACCCCTGTTTCAACATGCCCACCAGCGTTGGACGCCAAGAATGTACCTGGCTTGGCATTTCTTAGTGATGGCATATAAGTGAATACCATTATATGATTTGATCAGCAAATTAACTTTTCAGTCATACAATGAACGATAAGTCACAAGACCAAATATATGAACAAATACAAGATCTTTGTAGAAAGAGCCAAACAAACCTTGATTCCTCGAGATTGGTTCCGTACAATGTTAGATCGATGGGATGTTGGTTAAATGCATGGATATCAAGGGAGCGGTTCCCTATATTGCTGACAACCATTTATTCAGGTATAAAAATTAAAAATTAAAAAAATAATAATAATATTTTTTTTTAAAAAAAAGAGAGAGAGAGAAAAAGAAGAACATTTTAGGACATGGCTTCAGAAATATTTTAAAAATGAGAGTAGATTCCAAAACAAACATGTTTGTGATACATGTTCTATTTTTGGACACAGCATTGTTCCCTTCTACCCAAATAAAAATGGCTGTCAATTATAGTTGCCCATCAGCAAACAGCAAGTTTATGAAAAACTAATTTTGCTTGAGATGTGTTGTGTTTTCATATTTCTTTAATCTCACCCATGCTTTTGCATTTTAATTGTTTACAGCACCGTTTTTTATTTTGCAGGTCCTTCATTACCTTGAAACATTAAGACCTCATCAGTTGCTTGAGCAAATGGTCTGCACTGCCTTCAGAGCTTCAGCAGACACTTTAAACCAGACTAATTATGGAGGCTTGAAGCAGATGACAACCAAAATGGAGCAACTTTACCTTACTGTGGCATCTGTGTTGAAACCTGTGCAAGGCATCCCGCATCTTCCTTCTTATATCCTTTTTCTTTTATGAGCATCTTTCTTCTGCCATCCTGCTTCCACTTCATACTTCTGAGAAAGTGACTGAATGGGTTAGAAAGAAATAGTTCTGGGATCTACATTGACACTTTTAATGTTCATTGCAGCAAATCGTTTATCTGCTGGCAGTGAGATTTTTGAAGACCTAAGACGCCTGTGTGGCATTCTCGAACATGTTGAGAAGTTGCTGACTGTTGCGGCTTCTCTTCATCGTAAATTCTTGCAAGCACCACGCCTCTCTGAAGCAATATTTAGTGACTACTACAACTTTTATCTTCCAAGAATGCGAACAGGCTCAGTAGAGGACAACGTTCAAATGGTAAAATGCCTTTAAACCAGCACAACTCTTATTGTAGCAATCTAGCAGATAAATCCTCAGTCCCTCTCGTGTTTCTGGGTGTTGAAAAGGCACCATTAGTTTGGACAAATCATGCGATAGGTGGCCTCTATCTAGAAGAATGATTTTTGTTTTAATATTCGGCTGATCACAAGATCTGAGGACTATTTAGTTGATGCTGGCAGAAACTCCAAATTTACTCTAGGTTATCCCTTCTGCAGGAACTCCTTAACTTGGACTGATTTATTTTGCATCTAATATCTCAGGAGTTTGACAAGAAGCAGCAAGTAAGGATCCATGAGAGACGAGTTATATCGAATATGTTTACTCTTCCCACTGCAAACCAGTCATGGAGAAAAGTTCTGAGCATGGGTAATCTTCTCAATGGCCATGAACCAATCCTCAGAGAGATCATATTTTCCATGCGCGATAGAGTCAGTGGCAATCACTATGCAGCCCATACTCCTATGGTTTATCAACGGGAAATAGAAACATACCGTATGTATATATGCGGAACCTCAAACGATCTCAGGGTAGCCCTTTTTGTTGTCTCGTGTGATTAGTCTCGTGAAATCCATGTAAAGAAATCATATTTGTTGGTGAGAAATTAGTTTGATTCATTTCTTCAAAGTTTATTGGAGTGAGTATCAAAAAATTATCCTTAATTTTTAGGACGACATAGAGAAATCCTATTGAATATGCAATTTGGGTTATTCTGATTTACCCTGCTTTTGGAATGCCTATAATGTTATCTGTACCGCTTGATCTATGTTTGATATCTGCAAGGGGGTTAGTGTCCGGAGTTTTCACAGTTCAACCATTGAATTGTGTATACAGCACTGGTCACTAGATGCCAATGATCGAAGCCTCTGTTCAAGGAGTGAATGGCTGTCATTTGATTTTGTGGACAACCTTCTTTGACGCACTATGGATGACATTGGGAAACTTGGGAACTGTTGCGTCAATTACCCTTTTTTAGTTCATTGTCAGCCCCATAAAACCGATATTTGCATCCTTATTTTTATATATGTTCTTTCAACTTTGAAGGCGACTTATATTTATAAAACAAACTTCACTTGTTAATTATATATCGTAAAATCATATGGGTCCAGATCAATCTATTTTGTCACAGGAGTTTGCTATTTGCAATACATTATTTGTTATGGGACTCATTACAATTATAAAAATAAAATAAAATATTACTATCTTTTTATACTAGCTGATGTAGCAGAATTTTACATTGGTTTGTCAATAAATAAGTTCTTAGATTTTTTTCCTTTTTCACGTGAAGGAATTGGGAATGATCAACTTTCTAATAGGTGATTTTTTATTGTATTGGAATACTCTATACAATAAGGATAAGGATAAGTGATGTATACACGAGCTCACATTGTTTAGAAAAGAGAAGCTTTTACACTTTATAAAGTTCTAATAGGGGTCTAATTATATTTTAGACTAATCTTTTTAAAATATAGATCATATAGTTTGAAACTTCCATTAAATCGTTACAAATAGATTAGAGCCTATGTTTTGGACAGGTTCTCGCAGAATATTCCGATGGCCTTTCAAGGGATCGGTCTGTTGGTTCTCCTAGTTTTTTTTTTTTTAAAAGGACGGTGCTACAGTCACCGCTGGTGGCTCTCGTTAGAAGACACAAAATTTTTTTTTTTGTTTTTAAATTATTTTTTAATATTTTTAAAAAATATAAAAAATTTATAATAATATTAAACAATTTTTTCTTAATCATTTAAAAAAACAAAAAATTTGGCCAGCGGTGGCTTAGCGTTTTCCTTTGTTTAAATGCTTTGTTTCTTTTCAACTGTGCCCGACCAGTCGAAGTGTGGGGTCTAGGATTAGTCTAAATGCACCTTCTGGGGCCCTAGGCTTTCGTCAATGGAAGTGTGGAGCCCAACATATGTTTCTGACTAGACTGGTTAGTATGCACCAAGAATCCATTCTTAGCGGATTAAATTCTTCTGGATATATATATATATCTATATAGAGAGAGAGAGAGAGAGAGATCCTCTTTATCCAACCTTCCTTCCAAAGTCAAGTGGGAGAAAGTAATGAACAAGATTAAGCTGTACCCAAATAAAATTTGTACTATTAGGTATTATTTGTTATATAGCTAACAAAAAAATAAGATTAATGGTTTAATTCATTTGTGCATGATTTTTGTCTGTGAGCATGAATATATATATCAGTTCCTTTTATCATTCACACGATTATTTAGTCATCAATTATGCGACTTTTAATTGATACAAGTAGCTTTTTCCTGAAGATAATATTTTAAAAAAGAGATGCTTGTACTTTTTTTTATGTAAAAAGTAAAGTTCAAAACTTTCTTGTGGGATCTATCGGATTAGTCATTACTAATTAATACCTTACTCTCTTTTTTTCCTCTTTCGCGGGGTTATCCAATCAGTCATCCTAAGCTTTTTAAGGATTTTGGGTCAGCATCGCAAAGGAAATTGACTCCGAATGGGAACACAAGAAATGAGAGTTGGGTGGGGGGTAATAAACAAAACAAGGACGTGTGTACTACAATATGAGATACCCATTTATAACACCAATGCTTCGAAGAAAGATCATACCCCATCACCAACACTAATATATATATAATTTGCGATTTTATTCTCACAAGATAATATTTAAACCACATCATCCACGTTACTTAAATAATAATATTTGATTTGTAATATTTAAATTTTAAATTTTATTTTTCAAATCAAATTATATTATATAAGCAGTATGTGATATAAAGACCTTATGAGAATTGCAGTACTCATATATGATTAATATACAAATTTCTCTTGGTTTGGAACCACCTGAACCCAAAGCAAAGAATTTTGGCAATATGTTGGTGACATTATTAGAAAACCAAACAAAAAAGGATAAGATCTTGAAAACCAAAATTATTTGATTCTCCATATATAGTCCATTTCTCTTAAAACCAATAATATTTAACATTGATATATGATTCAAATCCCCTAAAGTATTTATTCGATGTTAGAAAGTGTGAGGACAATTACCATATATATGAAGTTTGTTGAACAACCAACACTCCTTGCAATTGCATGATTCCTCCTAGCTAGCTAGTTCTTGAATGAATTTAAAGGAAAACATCATTTAAAAAAAAAAAAAAAAAGCTTTTTTATTAAACGTAACTAGCAATAATAACAATAAAGTAAGCATATATTAGAAAACGAAAAGTTCAGTGGCAATCTACTATTTATGGGGAGGCTTGGGGTGTTCTATCTAACAGTGGTACTCTCCATTTCTTAGTATAGCTTTGATTGCTTTTAGGTGATCATGAATGATTAAAGGGAATAACTAGTTGGTGGTGGGGGCATGGCTCTCCTAAGAAATCACTTAATAATTGGTATAAAATAATGCTGAAATCAATAAATAAATAAATTGTGGGGGCTTCGATCTTCAAACTTTTGTCTTGAATTTAGGGTTTAATTAAGAAGAAAAGGCATTTGATGCGTTTTCTTTTACAAGATCAATTTGTTTTTGTTTTTGTTTTTTTAAAAGAAAAAACAAAAGATTGCAAAGTCCGTACGACATAACCACTATCTTGATCTTCCCTTACGCTAACTTTGATAAATTATTGAGTTTTAATTGATTTAATTAAATTAAAAGATATAAAGGTTAATTATTAATGTCCCATTAGATCGATGCTGCTGTCCTCGTAGCTAGCTAGGTTTTTGGTCATCTTCCTAACATCAGTAGCTTTCATTTGAGTGTGGCAGCCAAGTTGATTGAATATATGGATTCATGCATATATAACCATAGATCAAAATATGCACATACATATGTATGTATGTATATATATGTGTGTGCGCCTGCACGCGCTCCCACATGCATGATGTTGAGCAAGAAACCTTACAGTATAATTACTACATCTATTTGTGTAACAATATACATAAGTTTTTGACCTGCACGTTAGTTAAAATTACGGGATATCACTCCTGTTTTTTTAAATAAAAGAAAAAGAAAAAGAAAGTTTATCTCATTAGATATGATCCTGATGGCAAAATCCAGTTGGAACAATTGAAGAAGATTTTATAGCATGAGCTTGGCTAAAAAATCTGTGTCTGAAGTCACTTCTGTATAGCATTTTTTTCCTATTTATTTAAAGAAAACTAATTGAAGATAAATGTGGCCCAGGCTGATTTGGCTGGCTTGATCTCCTTCACATGATGACGATAGTTAAATTTGAACTTGAAGTTGGGGTAGCTTGCTTTTCTTTGTCTAAGGAGGAGTTTGGAAACTTTTGTTTAAATTGCTTGTGAAATAATTATGTGGTCTTATCATCGAGAGAAACTCACAAATTATAGCACGCCATTAGCCTTATCCATCCCATTATCAATCATTTCAAGATAGTGATTGAACTCTTCAGTTCTGAAAACTGCAACTAATGCAAATTAGAGGATAAATGGATCCCACATTCTGCCATTTAAATCCCACCAAATCTCTCTCTCTCTCTCTCTCTCTGATGAAGATTTCCATCGATGACTTGAAAAGCCTTGGAATATCCCAACAAAAAAAAGAGGCGTAATAATCAGCATGCCCGCCTTCTAATAATTGAACATGATGATTAGCTAGGAACAATGTTGATCACGCTCCACACCAACCCTATATATATGCCCTACTCTCCAATCTCATAAATAATTTAATTATTGATCATTAGCTCCTTCCTTAAAAAGAAGATTTTCAAATAATAAATATGAAATTTGAATAAAGATTATTTATAAAAAAATAATAATAATTTTATTGAAAGTTTTTACACTACATATTATTCATCTGTCATAATTTAATTTAAAATATCTTATTAATCAAATTATAATATACGAATGTTATATGATGTAAACATTTTCGAATAATATCAATATTCTTATAATTCACCCCTATTGGACGATTCGTTTAGGATGACACATTGCATCATAAGACATCAAAGTCATGTAATCGAGGACCGAGGCTTAGGTTGCATCAAATAGCCTGTGTACGTACGTACGTGCGTCTAGCAGTACTAGATCTAGAATAGTATTTTTTTTAATAATCTTTTCGTTATAATTAATTGATCATAAAAACTCATTTTTCTTATAGTGTCGGTCGTATTCCCTTAATTTGTTTCTTCACTCCAAAAAAATGGAAAAACACAGACACACGAGACACAGAGCTGGCTTTAATCAGAATCACACGTAAAGCCGCATGGTTCCCAACCGTCACAGTGACTTCTCTTCTTGCTCTTAGCTTTAATGTCTTTTAATTTGCAAGAACTTGTTTAGATTTCTACTGACTGCATGTTGAATCCCACTGCCAACAACTCAGCCTACAATTGGCCCCCACATTTTGAAATCACCACCCACTCCAAATCAATCGCATCTATATTCCCACGATACTCTTGCTATGTTTTACGGAAATAATTATAAATGATATTCATGCAGCCTGTGAAATATGTCAGTTAGATCTTTTTGCAAGAGATGAGCTTGATTATGTCTAGCCCATGCATGAGGATGTACTGTAATAATCAAGCGGCAAGTAACCCAGCGTTCCAAGAAACCACCAAGGAAGTTGATTATCATTTCATTAAAAACATAGGACCGAGTAAGCAAGTTACTACTTCTTATATGAAATCTGACAAGCAACTTGAGCCCTCCACCTAGTTATGAAGTCAGTGCGTGAAAGACTCGGTGCGTCCTTGCTTAACGAGTTCTAGCTTACGCCTTGAAAACTTAATATATGTATTGTATGCATAGTGCATCACAAAGGCGTTAGCTAGAGCTGGCCATGTACGACTTTGGGTCAGTGTTCATCAACCAAGCCAGCGTGGATACTTAAAAATATAAGAGCATTCAAGTTGAATTAGCTAAATTCCTTTTCATCTTTAAAATTTGAAAAATATTATCATATTTGCTCCATATTAAATTAGCTAAACTATTTTCATTCTAAATATGAGCTACAGTAAATCTATTCTTCTTTTTAAATATGAAGTGTACTATAGCAAGTCTAAATCTATTTTTTATTATTATTTTTTTACTACTATCCATTCCTTTTATCCCTGTCACTAGGTGTTTCCCATATAGCCGACTACTTGTGTGAAGAACTTGTTTTTGATCAAAATTCCAAGACACACTGAATAAAATATTAACAATTCTAAGTAAGAAGTAAAAGTGAGACAAACAATATTATAGATTATTATATGTTATTTTGTTATATTTTGAAATTATTATATTAGAGATATAGGATTTTTATGAATTATACATATGAGATTTTTATTTACATATGAGATTTTACTATCTATATATATATGAGATTATTATATTATAGATTGTTGGATTGTGAAAATGAAAATGAATATGATTGTTGACGGTTATTGAAGATTAGGTCAATAAAATAAAAAAAATTAATTAAAGAACTATAAATAATAAATAATAATAATATTTATTTTATTATTGTAAAGAATGTGATAGCTAATCTAATGTAGATTTTAAGTCTTGAGTGATTAGCTAAAAGTTAAAAAATTATATATTCTTCAAATTTTAAATATTGGGATAACCAATCCAATGCCAATACTCATCAAGTTACTTTCCCTTCATGCGCTCTAAAAACCGGTTAAACTGTGCTGGAATAGTTGGACAAATAGCTCATTGTCGATTCCCATGGGCTGTAGAGTTCCAACATACATTTTGATATGTCGCAGACATCTAGTTCCATTATACTTATCTATCTCTGGCCACTTAAGTACGGAAGCCTAACTTTGGGGTATAAGACCAAGATCTGCAACATCATACTTGTCTTCACTCAACTTATTAACTGCCCGTTCAAGGTGACTAGTCTTCTCCACCAAATGATCGGACGACTGTGGTGGGACGTATGGCACTATTTGATTCATGGGAGTGGAAGCCAAGGACACGGCCGATACTACAGGAGGTTTTCTTCGGATCTCTTCCTCTTAGTGATTCATAGGTTCAAGAACTATAGGCTGATTCTGAATTGGAATGGATACTGGATCTACAGATATAGCATTTGCTACTCTTGGTTGGGTTTGTGGTTCTGGATTTGTCCTCTGAGCTGGGGTGGTAAATGGAGGCTTTGTTCCTTGAGCAACAGGTATAGCCTGGGTATTTCCGATGGCTACCTTCGAGGTAAATTGTGCTAGTATGAGGGCAATCTCAACTAGTTAATGGCTAATTGTCTCGTTAGAAAATGGCTAATTTGTCGGTGTTGTAGGGTTCAACTGATGGTTAGAGCCAGTGAACTCTTCATTGTCCCCATCATAGAGAGGGTTCCTAGTGCCTCGGTTATTGGCGTTGTTGGCATACTCGTCATCTTAATTTTTATCATTATCTTATCATCCTATATAATGTGTTATTAAATTATTAGAAATTATTTATTATATTTCATTTGTGTATTTATCATCAAATGTTAAATCATAAAATGATGAGAGAATAATGAATAAATTTTTTCTTTACGTAATGATATTTGTAGTTTTAATTCACGCAAATCTCGCATATTTTTTGTGAAAAAGATAAGTAAATATGTGATTTGAAAAAAAAAAAATTAAGATTTTACTCTTTTTTAAAAGGATACTGCTACGTCTATTGAGACTTTCTATCGACAGTGTAAATTGCACTTTATTTATTTATTTTTTTTAAATATATTTTAAATCCCTTAGAGATATTTTAAAAAAACTGACAAATTATTAAAAAACCACATACTTAATTATCAAGTAAAAAAACACACAATTCAATAGATATCACAGGTAGAACTTCTCGGTAGACATATCATTTTCATTTTTAAGAATAAAAATATATATGCAAGATTTACGCATTATAAACTCTATTTAACATTGCTTTTTTAGTAATTGTACTTCTTTTCTACATATCTATAATGTACGCGCTGACAACGTGGGATTTAAATTGATAACTTTTTTTTTTCCTATTTATAAATTTGATGCATAAATATACTGATTACCGAGTAAATGCATAAATTATTAGAATAATTTTATTTATTATTCCTATATATATCATACATTACACTTATTTTAATTTTTTTTTATAATAAATATGTGATATGTAAGGTTGTTCATCCGGATTCCGACCCGGAAACTCGGGTATACCCAAACTGAAACTCGGGTCGGACTCTGGACCGGGTTAGCCCGGGTGAGATCCAGGCCGGAACCCGGATGAATCTGGGTTTTGTAAAACCCGAATTCCGGGTTCCGGATTGAACCCATCTTTTTTTTTTCTTCTCTTTGAGGCTTTAAAAGCATTTTTTTTTAAATAAAAACCTATATTATATTAAAGATTTTTTAAGAAAAACCAATGTTGAAAAGCATAATTCTCTTCACGTAAAAGCCTATATTTTGTGAAAATTTTTCTATGAGGTAATGTTAAAAAGCATAACATTGTCCAAAATAATAAAATATATAAAAATGAAAAACTAAAATGCATACAATCCACTATATATTACATTACATTACAAAATATAAAATTACAAGATATGAGTTACATATCAATAACATAATCTTCCATATGATTTAATCACACCAAATAAAACTTCAAGTATATTCGCTGTAGCCACCCAAACAGAAGACAACTGCCAAATTGAATTCCTAGTATATTCTCTGCAACCACCCAAACTGAAGAGTAAGAATGTATTTCAACAAAGAAAAACACAAACTATGGAAAGGAACACTAAATTCTCCATTTACATAACTGAGTGAATAAAAAAAAAAAGATAAAACTAAGGATATGACAACTCTAACAGAATCGGTTATCAAGCCAATCAATTGGACAGCCTTGTTACACAATTGAATCTACTCGTGTCATGTATTGGAGCATGTTATTGCCATTTGTGAGGCTAAATGTTTCAAAGACAACAGAACCAATTTCTTCTAAAAAGATGAAACCATATGGTATAAAGATTATATCTATAAGCATATAATACAGTGCTTATATGCTTACAGATATAAGCACTGTATCTGTAAGCATATAAGTACTTACTGATATGCTTATATGCTTACAGATATAATCATATAAGCATATATCTTACAGATACAATGCTTATATGCTTACAGATAACTCTGTTTTTCTCCAATAAACTTCAAGCTAACTTATGATTCTAACATTAAATATAGTGCTTGAGCTATAAACAAACATCAAAGGATTCAATCTAAGGAAGAGTTGAATATCGCAATCTTGGACAGTAGAGCTTCAAAACATCGGGAATCAAAGTTAATTATTTTAGAAACTTGAAATGTGTCAGAATTTAGAAATTGAATGGGTTTGGGTTATACAATTATGACTTCGAGGAAAATTTGATAGATAAGAGTATACAATGCTATGCACTGAAAATTTGATATAAATGTACTGCTCGCTAGCTATTTCGAGGAAACATTGTATATGTCAATAATTTGGATATGCTGAACTGCATGTTGTAGTTATGGTACTGATACTAGAAGTTATTCCACAAATCTAGTCACCCATCTACACGGTACTCCAATGAACATGCTTGTTGAACCCAAGATTTCAAGTTTGTGTAATTATACATCTACACATGGATTTTGATGATAACAAATGAATTCAAAGAATAAAGGAGTCTCAAGCTCAAGTTATCTACACAATGAAGTCAAGCACATCAAGAAACCAAGCATGAGCAAGAAGGGAGCAAGTTCACATTAAAGTCATAGAGTAATGTTGTAAATCTCTTCAAAATTCAAAATTAGGATTAAGGCTCAAAATTAATATTTTATCATAAATCATTAAAATACATTTTCCACATGTGCATGAATATTTTTGAAAATTAAATTTGAATATTTTGAAAGATAATTGATTGTCATCTTTCACATGTGCATGCCATGATTAAAGGTTTGAACTTTGAAAATATTAAAGATGATTGATTGTCATATTTCACATGTGCATGTTTTATTTGAATAATTTCAAAAGTGATTGATGCTTTTCTTGACTTATGCAAAAGGAAGATGCCTTTGTTTGAATATTTTGAAAAGTAAAGTGTGCTCCTTTTGTCATATGCAAAAAGTAAAAAATTAGGTTTGAAATTTTTGAAAAGCAAAGTGTGCTCCTTTTGTCATATGCAAAAAGTAAAAAGATTAGGTTTGAAATTTTTGAAAAATGAATGATGATGTTTTTGACATGTGAATCTTTTTAAATTTGAATATGAAGTCTCATATGCCTATAAATAGATCATTTGAGAGCTTCACATTCACAACACCAAGAGCATACAACTCTCATTCAAAGCTTTCATTCTCTCTTCTCTAAGCATTGAGCCTTAACTCTTATTCATTTTGAGAGATATAGTTTGTGCTTGTATTGTTCTTATTTCACTCATTGAGGAGTGTTTTCTGATATCCTACCCACTATCAATTCTTGTATCAGTAAAAGGGTGTGTACAACCCTTGTGCGTGTAGAAAGTGTTCTACACAGGGAATCGTTGAATCACCACGTGTAAGGTGATTGCAAGTGTAGAGGGTGTTCTACACGGATCCTTTGTAACGGTGTTGTTCAAAGGTGTAATAGGTTTCTATCTCCACCTGAAGGAGATTGAATAGTGAATTCGGGGATCCTCAAGGGGTAGCTTGAGGCGAGGACGTAGGCAGTGGGGCCGAACCTCGTTAACATACTGAGTTTGCTTCTCTCTTACCCTTACTTTTTATATTTATTGCTGTTTCTTATTTTGTTTATATTTTATATTGTATATTTGATTTATAATTGTTATTTTTTTTAAATACAACTCAATTCACCCCCCCTCTTGTGTTAGTCATCTGGGCAACAATGCTCATGACATCTTACATATGACTATTTTCGCTAAGGAATAGATCTAGATGCAGGGTATATCAAAACAAGATGCAGAGCACTGCCATATAGTAGAAAAAAAAAATCTCATACAAATACTATTTTCTTTAAAGAAAGTATAGAAGAAACAAAATACTAGAAACAGACTAATCAAAACAAAAACGCTCAAAAACTTTAAAAAAAAAAACTCATGTTTAACAAAAAAGAGCAGATCTAACAAAATAATAACATATTCTTTATACCCATATCAGATTTGTTCAAGGGCATTGATCATAGAACAAAACAGACCCAAAAAAAATCCCCACGTTTAAAAACAAAGAGAACAGATCTAATAAAAAACTATTTTTTCACAACCCAAAAAATAGCATATCTAACAAAATAGAGAGAGAGACGGAGAAAAAACAGCAGATCTAGCAAAATAAACCCACATCAGATCTGTTCAAAGGCATTGATCATAGTACACTTAGCTACTGGTTTTCCAAGTCAACCACACATTTTCTTCCGACGATCCACATTAAAGTTCAATGCATCTAGCTACTTTGAACTAAAACAAAGATTTTTACATTCAAACATTCTCATCAAAATAGAGCCAAATCAACAAAATAATAAAAGAGCCCTCAAAGATCTAAAGAATGATGCAACACAAGCCGTAACAGAGAACCAAAACTACACAGACCCAAATCGGAATAAAATGGACCCAAATCGCAGAGAACAAACCTTGGGGGCACGAGTATGATGGCAAAGGCTAGGGTTTCGACACTCAAAACACAGAGAGAGAGAGAGAGAGAGAGAGAGAGAGAGAGAAGGTCAGAACTCGGGAATATATTGGAACAAATTAAAGCAAGAATGATTGCGAGATACCTTCGAGCCTCGACAGAAATTGTTTCTTCACGTTTCTGCTCTCCTCCTCTCCACCAAGTAACCATCGAGATAATGGAGATGGGAAAAACTCCTGAGACAGAGCAACGGCTAGGTTTCATCGTTAGGTTTCGCGAGAGAGAGAGAGAGAGAGAGAGAGAGAGAGAGAGTCATAGTTTGTTGGTGAGAAATTAGTTTGATTCATTTCTTCAAAGTTTATTGGAGTGAGTATCAAAAAATTATCCTTAATTTTTAGGACGACATAGAGAAATCCTATTGAATATGCAATTTGGGTTATTCTGATTTACCCTGCTTTTGGAATGCCTATAATGTTATCTGTACCGCTTGATCTATGTTTGATATATGCAAGGGGGTTAGTGTCCGGAGTTTTCACAGTTCAACCATTGAATTGTGTATACAGCACTGGTCACTAGATGCCAATGATCGAAGCCTCTGTTCAAGGAGTGAATGGCTGTAATTTGATTTTGTGGACAACCTTCTTTGACGCACTATGGATGACATTGGGAAACTTGGGAACTGTTGCGTCAATTACCCTTTTTTAGTTCATTGTCAGCCCCATAAAACCGATATTTGCATCCTTATTTTTATATATGTTCTTTCAACTTTGAAGGCGACTTATATTTATAAAACAAACTTCACTTGTTAATTATATATCGTAAAATCATATGGGTCCAGATCAATCTATTTTGTCACAGGAGTTTGCTATTTGCAATACATTATTTGTTATGGGACTCATTACAATTATAAAAATAAAATAAAATATTACTATCTTTTTATACTAGCTGATGTAGCAGAATTTTACATTGGTTTGTCAATAAATAAGTTCTTAGATTTTTTTCCTTTTTCACGTGAAGGAATTGGGAATGATCAACTTTCTAATAGGTGATTTTTTATTGTATTGGAATACTCTATACAATAAGGATAAGGATAAGTGATGTATACACGAGCTCACATTGTTTAGAAAAGAGAAGCTTTTACACTTTATAAAGTTCTAATAGGGGTCTAATTATATTTTAGACTAATCTTTTTAAAATATAGATCATATAGTTTGAAACTTCCATTAAATCGTTACAAATAGATTAGAGCCTATGTTCCGGACAAGTTCTCGCAGAATATTCCGATGGCCTTTCAAGGGATCGGTCTGTTGGTTCTCCTAATTTTTTTTTTATAAAGGACGGTGCTACAGTCACCGCTGGTGGCTCTCGTTGGAAGACACAAAAATTTTTTTTTTGTTTTTAAATTATTTTTTAATATTTTTAAAAAATATAAAAAATTTATAATAATATTAAACAATTTTTTCTTAATCATTTAAAAAAACAAAAAATTTGGCCAGCGGTGGCTTAGCGTTTTCCTTTGTTTAAATGCTTTGTTTCTTTTCAACTGTGCCCGACCAGTCGAAGTGTGGGGTCTAGGATTAGTCTAAATGCACCTTCTGGGGCCCTAGGCTTTCGTCAATGGAAGTGTGGAGCCCAACATATGTTTCTGACTAGACTGGTTAGTATGCACCAAGAATCCATTCTTAGCGGATTAAATTCTTCTGGATATATATATATATCTATATAGAGAGAGAGAGAGAGAGAGATCCTCTTTATCCAACCTTCCTTCCAAAGTCAAGTGGGAGAAAGTAATGAACAAGATTAAGCTGTACCCAAATAAAATTTGTACTATTAGGTATTATTTGTTATATAGCTAACAAAAAAATAAGATTAATGGTTTAATTCATTTGTGCATGATTTTTGTCTGTGAGCATGAATATATATATCAGTTCCTTTTATCATTCACACGATTATTTAGTCATCAATTATGCGACTTTTAATTGATACAAGTAGCTTTTTCCTGAAGATAATATTTTAAAAAAGAGATGCTTGTACTTTTTTTTATGTAAAAAGTAAAGTTCAAAACTTTCTTGTGGGATCTATCGGATTAGTCATTACTAATTAATACCTTACTCTCTTTTTTTCCTCTTTCGCGGGGTTATCCAATCAGTCATCCTAAGCTTTTTAAGGATTTTGGGTCAGCATCGCAAAGGAAATTGACTCCGAATGGGAACACAAGAAATGAGAGTTGGGTGGGGGGTAATAAACAAAACAAGGACGTGTGTACTACAATATGAGATACCCATTTATAACACCAATGCTTCGAAGAAAGATCATACCCCATCACCAACACTAATATATATATAATTTGCGATTTTATTCTCACAAGATAATATTTAAACCACATCATCCACGTTACTTAAATAATAATATTTGATTTGTAATATTTAAATTTTAAATTTTATTTTTCAAATCAAATTATATTATATAAGCAGTATGTGATATAAAGACCTTATGAGAATTGCAGTACTCATATATGATTAATATACAAATTTCTCTTGGTTTGGAACCACCTGAACCCAAAGCAAAGAATTTTGGCAATATGTTGGTGACATTATTAGAAAACCAAACAAAAAAGGATAAGATCTTGAAAACCAAAATTATTTGATTCTCCATATATAGTCCATTTCTCTTAAAACCAATAATATTTAACATTGATATATGATTCAAATCCCCTAAAGTATTTATTCGATGTTAGAAAGTGTGAGGACAATTACCATATATATGAAGTTTGTTGAACAACCAACACTCCTTGCAATTGCATGATTCCTCCTAGCTAGCTAGTTCTTGAATGAATTTAAAGGAAAACATCATTTAAAAAAAAAAAAAAAAAGCTTTTTTATTAAACGTAACTAGCAATAATAACAATAAAGTAAGCATATATTAGAAAACGAAAAGTTCAGTGGCAATCTACTATTTATGGGGAGGCTTGGGGTGTTCTATCTAACAGTGGTACTCTCCATTTCTTAGTATAGCTTTGATTGCTTTTAGGTGATCATGAATGATTAAAGGGAATAACTAGTTGGTGGTGGGGGCATGGCTCTCCTAAGAAATCACTTAATAATTGGTATAAAATAATGCTGAAATCAATAAATAAATAAATTGTGGGGGCTTCGATCTTCAAACTTTTGTCTTGAATTTAGGGTTTAATTAAGAAGAAAAGGCATTTGATGCGTTTTCTTTTACAAGATCAATTTGTTTTTGTTTTTGTTTTTTTAAAAGAAAAAACAAAAGATTGCAAAGTCCGTACGACATAACCACTATCTTGATCTTCCCTTACGCTAACTTTGATAAATTATTGAGTTTTAATTGATTTAATTAAATTAAAAGATATAAAGGTTAATTATTAATGTCCCATTAGATCGATGCTGCTGTCCTCGTAGCTAGCTAGGTTTTTGGTCATCTTCCTAACATCAGTAGCTTTCATTTGAGTGTGGCAGCCAAGTTGATTGAATATATGGATTCATGCATATATAACCATAGATCAAAATATGCACATACATATGTATGTATGTATATATATGTGTGTGCGCCTGCACGCGCTCCCACATGCATGATGTTGAGCAAGAAACCTTACAGTATAATTACTACATCTATTTGTGTAACAATATACATAAGTTTTTGACCTGCACGTTAGTTAAAATTACGGGATATCACTCCTGTTTTTTTAAATAAAAGAAAAAGAAAAAGAAAGTTTATCTCATTAGATATGATCCTGATGGCAAAATCCAGTTGGAACAATTGAAGAAGATTTTATAGCTTGAGCTTGGCTAAAAAATCTGTGTCAGAAGTCACTTCTTTATAGCATTTTTTTCCTATTTATTTAAAGAAAACTAATTGAAGATAAATGTGGCCCAGGCTGATTTGGCTGGCTTGATCTCCTTCACATGATGACGATAGTTAAATTTGAACTTGAAGTTGGGGTAGCTTGCTTTTCTTTGTCTAAGGAGGAGTTTGGAAGCATTTGTTTAAATTGCTTGTGAAATAATTATGTGGTCTTATCATCGAGAGAAACTCACAAATTATAGCACGCCATTAGCCTTATCCATCCCATTATCAATCATTTCAAGATAGTGATTGAACTCTTCAGTTCTGAAAACTGCAACTAATGCAAATTAGAGGATAAATGGATCCCACATTCTGCCATTTAAATCCCACCAAATCTCTCTCTCTCTCTCTCTCTCTGATGAAGATTTCCATCGATGACTTGAAAAGCCTTGGAATATCCCAACAAAAAAAAGAGGCGTAATAATCAGCATGCCCGCCTTCTAATAATTGAACATGATGATTAGCTAGGAACAATGTTGATCACGCTCCACACCAACCCTATATATATGCCCTACTCTCCAATCTCATAAATAATTTAATTATTGATCATTAGCTCCTTCCTTAAAAAGAAGATTTTCAAATAATAAATATGAAATTTGAATAAAGATTATTTATAAAAAAATAATAATAATTTTATTGAAAGTTTTTACACTACATATTATTCATCTGTCATAATTTAATTTAAAATATCTTATTAATCAAATTATAATATACGAATGTTATATGATGTAAACATTTTCGAATAATATCAATATTCTTATAATTCACCCCTATTGGACGATTCGTTTAGGATGACACATTGCATCATAAGACATCAAAGTCATGTAATCGAGGACCGAGGCTTAGGTTGCATCAAATAGCCTGTGTACGTACGTACGTGCGTCTAGCAGTACTAGATCTAGAATAGTATTTTTTTTAATAATCTTTTCGTTATAATTAATTGATCATAAAAACTCATTTTTCTTATAGTGTCGGTCGTATTCCCTTAATTTGTTTCTTCACTCCAAAAAAATGGAAAAACACAGACACACGAGACACAGAGCTGGCTTTAATCAGAATCACACGTAAAGCCGCATGGTTCCCAACCGTCACAGTGACTTCTCTTCTTGCTCTTAGCTTTAATGTCTTTTAATTTGCAAGAACTTGTTTAGATTTCTACTGACTGCATGTTGAATCCCACTGCCAACAACTCAGCCTACAATTGGCCCCCACATTTTGAAATCACCACCCACTCCAAATCAATCGCATCTATATTCCCACGATACTCTTGCTATGTTTTACGGAAATAATTATAAATGATATTCATGCAGCCTGTGAAATATGTCAGTTAGATCTTTTTGCAAGAGATGAGCTTGATTATGTCTAGCCCATGCATGAGGATGTACTGTAATAATCAAGCGGCAAGTAACCCAGCGTTCCAAGAAACCACCAAGGAAGTTGATTATCATTTCATTAAAAACATAGGACCGAGTAAGCAAGTTACTACTTCTTATATGAAATCTGACAAGCAACTTGAGCCCTCCACCTAGTTATGAAGTCAGTGCGTGAAAGACTCGGTGCGTCCTTGCTTAACGAGTTCTAGCTTACGCCTTGAAAACTTAATATATGTATTGTATGCATAGTGCATCACAAAGGCGTTAGCTAGAGCTGGCCATGTACGACTTTGGGTCAGTGTTCATCAACCAAGCCAGCGTGGATACTTAAAAATATAAGAGCATTCAAGTTGAATTAGCTAAATTCCTTTTCATCTTTAAAATTTGAAAAATATTATCATATTTGCTCCATATTAAATTAGCTAAACTATTTTCATTCTAAATATGAGCTACAGTAAATCTATTATTCTTTTTAAATATGAAGTGTACTATAGCAAGTCTAAATCTATTTTTTATTATATTTTTTTTTCCTACCATCCATTCCTTTTATCCCTGTCACTAGGTGTTTCCCATATAGCCGACTACTTGTGTGAAGAACTTGTGTTTGATCAAAATTCCAAGACACACTGAATAAAATATTAACAATTCTAAGTAAGAAGTAAAAGTGAGACAAACAATATTATAGATTATTATATGTTATTTTGTTATATTTTGAAATTATTATATTAGAGATATAGGATTTTTATGAATTATACATATGAGATTTTTATTTACATATGAGATTTTACTATCTATATATATATGAGATTATTATATTATAGATTGTTGGATTGTGAAAATGAAAATGAATATGATTGTTGACGGTTATTGAAGATTAGGTCAATAAAATAAAAAAAATTAATTAAAGAACTATAAATAATAAATAATAATAATATTTATTTTATTATTGTAAAGAATGTGATAGCTAATCTAATGTAGATTTTAAGTATTGAGTGATTAGCTAAAAGTTAAAAAATTATATATTCTTCAAATTTTAAATATTGGGATAACCAATCCAATGCCAATACTCATCAAGTTACTTTCCCTTCATGCGCTCTAAAAACTGGTTAAACTGTGCTGGAATAGTTGGAGAAATAGCTCATTGTCGATTCCCATGGGCTGTAGAGTTCCAACATACATTTTGATATGTCGCAGACATCTAGTTCCATTATACTTATCTATCTCTGGCCACTTAAGTACGGAAGCCTAACTTTGGGGTATAAGACCAAGATCTGCAACATCATACTTGTCTTCACTCAACTTATTAACTGCCCGTTCAAGGTGACTAGTCTTCTCCACCAAATGATCGGACGACTGTGGTGGGACGTATGGCACTATTTGATTCATGGGAGTGGAAGCCAAGGACACGGCCGATACTACAGGAGGTTTTCTTCGGATCTCTTCCTCTTAGTGATTCATAGGTTCAAGAACTATAGGCTGATTCTGAATTGGAATGGATACTGGATCTACAGATATAGCATTTGCTACTCTTGGTTGGGTTTGTGGTTCTGGATTTGTCCTCTGAGCTGGGGTGGTAAATGGAGGCTTTGTTCCTTGAGCAACAGGTATAGCCTGGGTATTTCCGATGGCTACCTTCGAGGTAAATTGTGCTAGTATGAGGGCAATCTCAACTAGTTAATGGCTAATTGTCTCGTTAGAAAATGGCTAATTTGTCGGTGTTGTAGGGTTCAACTGATGGTTAGAGCCAGTGAACTCTTCATTGTCCCCATCATAGAGAGGGTTCCTAGTGCCTCGGTTATTGGCGTTGTTGGCATACTCGTTATCTTAATTTTTATCATTATCTTATCATCCTATATAATGTGTTATTAAATTATTAGAAATTATTTATTATATTTAATTTGTATATTTATCATCAAATGTTAAATCATGAAATGATGAGAGAATAATGAATAAATTTTTTCTTTACGTAATGATATTTGTAGTTTTAATTCACGCAAATCTCGCATATTTTTTGTGAAAAAGATAAGTAAATATGTGATTTGAAAAAAAAAATTTTAATATTTTACTCTTTTTTAAAAGGATACTGCTACGTCTATTGAGACTTTCTATCGATAGTGTAAATTGCACTTTATTTATTTTTTTTTTAAAATATATTTTAAATCCCTTAGAGATATTTTAAAAAAACTGACAAATTATTAAAAAACCACATACTTAATTATCAAGTAAAAAAACACACAATTCAATAGATATCACAGGTAGAACTTCTCGGTAGACATATCATTTTCATTTTTAAGAATAAAAATATATATGCAAGATTTACACATTATAAACTCTATTTAACATTGCCTTTTTAGTAATTATACTTCTTTTCTACATGTCTATAATGTACGCGCTGACAACGTGGGATTTAAATTGATAACTTTTTTTTTTCCAATTTATAAATTTGATGCATAAATATACTGATTACCGAGTAAATGCATAAATTATTAGAATAATTTTATTTATTATTCCTATATATCATACATTACATTTATTTTAATTTTTTTATAATAAATATGTGATATATGTAGGGCTGTTCATCCGGATTTCAATCCGGAAACCCAAGTATCCCAAACCGAAACCTGGATTTGAAACCCGGGCCAGACTCCAGACCGGGTTAGCCTGGGTGAGATCCGGGCCAGAACCCGGATGAATCCGGGTTTTGTAAAACCCGGATTCCGGGTTCCCGATTGAATCCTTTTTTTTTTTTTCCTTCTTCTCTCTAAGGCTTTAAAAGCATTTTTTTTTAAATAAAAACCTATATTATATTAAAGATTTTTTAAGAAAAACCAACGTTGAAAAGCATAATTCTCTTTACGTAAAAGCCTATATTTTGTGAAAATTTTTCTATGAGGTAATGTTAAAAAGTATAACATTGTCCAGAATAATAAAATATATAAAAATGAAAAACTAAAATGCATACAATCCACTATATATTACATTACATTACAAAATATAAAATTAAAAGATATGAGTTACATATCAATAACATAATCTTCCATGTGATTTAATCACACCAAATAAAACTTCAAGTATATTAGCTGTAGCCACCCAAACAGAAGACAACCACCACATCAAATTCCTAGTATATTCTTTGCAGCCACCCAAACTGAAGAATAAGAATGTATTTCAACAAAGAAAAACACAAACTATGGAAAGGAACACTAAATTCTCCATTTACATAACTGGGTGAATAAAAAAAAAAAAAAAAAGATAAAACTAAGGATATGACAACTTCAACAGAATCGGTTATCAAGCCAATCAATTGGACAACCTTGTTACACAATTGAATCTACTCGTGTCATGTATTGGAGCATGTTACTACCATTTGTGAGGCTAAATGTTTCAAAGACAACAAAACCAATTTCTTCCAAAAAGATGAAACCATATGGTATGAAGATTATATCTGTAAGCCTATAATACAGTGCTTATATGCTTACAGATATAAGCACTGTATTTGTAAGCATATAAGCATATATCTTACAGATACATCTAAGCACTTACTATATGATACATGTTGTGTAACATACATGTTGTGTAAAAACAGAGAAGAAAGAACTAGTGTTAGAGTACTTACTGTATGATACATAGTGCATGGAAATAGAGGAACTTACCAGATAACGCCATTTTTCTCCAATAAACTTCAAGCTAACTCATGATTCTAACATTAAATACAGTGCTTGAGCTATAAACAAACATCAAAGGATTCAATCCAAGGAAGAGTTGAATATCGCAATCTAGGACAGTTGAGCTTCAAAACATCGGGAATCAAAGTTGATTATTTTAAAAACTTGAAATGTGTCAGAATTTAGAAATTGAATGGGTTTGGGTTATACACTTATGACTTCAAGGAAAATTTGATAGATAAGAGTATACAATGCCATGCACTGAAAATTTGATATAAATGTACTGCTCGCTAGCTATTTCGAGGAAGTATCGTATTTGTCAATAATTTGGACATGCTGAACTGCATGTACTACATGTTGTAGTTATGGTACTGATACTAGAAGTTATTCCACAAATCTGGTCACCCATCTACACGGTACTCCTATGAACATGCTCATGACATCTTACATATGACTATTTTCGCTAAGGAATAGATCTAGATGTAGAGTATATCAAAACAAGATGCAGAGCACTGCCATATAGTAGAAAAAAAAAATCTCATACAAATACTATCTTCTTTAAAGAAAGAATAGAAGAAACAAAATACTAGAAACAGAATAATCAAAACAAAAACATTCAAAAACTAAAAAGAAAAAAAAAATCCATGTTTAACAAAAAAGAGCAAATCTAACAAAATAATAACATATTCTTTATACGCATATCAGATTTGTTCAAAGACATTGATCATAGAACAAAACAGACCAAAAAAAAAAACCCCCTCACGTTTAAAAACAAAGAGAACAGATCTAATAAAAGACTATTTTTTCACAACCCAAAAAATAGCATATCTAACAGAATAGAGAGAGAGACGGAGAAAAAACAGCAAATCTAGCAAAATAAACCCACATCAGATCTGTTCAAAGGCATTGATCATAGTACACTTAGCTACTGGTTTTCCAAGTCAGCCACATATTTTCTTCTGACGATCCACATTAAAGTTCAATGCATCTAGCTACTTTGAACTAAAACAAAGATTCTTACATTCAAACATTCTCATCAAAATAGAGCCAAATCAACAAAATAATAAAAGAGCCCTCAAAGATCTAAAGAAGGATGCAACACAAGCCGTAACAGAGAACCAAAACTACACATACCCAAATCGGAATAAAACGGACCCAAATCGCAGAGAACAAACCTTGGGGGCACGAGTATGATGGCAAAGGCTAGGGTTTTGGCGCTCAAAACACACAGAGAGAGAGAGAGAGAGAGAGAGAGCGGGTCACAACTCGGGAATATATTAGAACAAATTAAAGCAAGAATGATTGCGAGATACCTTCGAGCCTCGACAGAAATTGCTTCTTCAAGTTTATGCTCTCCTCCTCTCCACCAAGTAACCATCGAGATCATGGAGATGGGATAAACCCCTGAGACAAAGCGACGGCTAGGTTTCATCATTAGGTTTCGCGAGATCCAGAGAGAGAGAGAGAGAGAGGGGGGGTCAGAACTCGGGGAAGAGGAAATGGTTATTTCTCTTTTCGTTTTATATAAACCCGGTGTAACCGTGTTACTAATACGGAACCCGGGTTTCATACCTGGGTCCGAACCAGATAAATCCAGTTTGTCTAATGCAGGTTTCGACCCGAATCAAATCTGGACCAAAACCCATAATCGAAATCCCGGTTATCTGGGTTCCGGGCCTGACCAGATTTAATCCGACCCGTATGAACAGTCTTAAATATATAGATGATAAGTAAAATAATTCAATTAATTTAATAAGAATAAAATAAAAATAAAAATAAAAAATAATATTATAATATATAAAATACTATGAGTAGATTCGTAGTATCTCTCAAATTATTATAAGATTCATTATCATTATAAAAAAAAAAATATTAATTAATAACTTTTTACTAAGTCAATAATCAAACTTGCAAATAAGATTTTTTTTCCCATCGAGTCAAAATTCAAAGCTGACAAAATAGCATTAATCCACTTAAATTTTTAGAGAGAGACAGATACACTAGAAAATCTGCAGTGACAGTACTGATGACGTGATGGTAAATTAGACGGTCCTCGTCGTCTGATATACTTGCCAAGGTGTGTGTACGTGTAATGGCCGTGTTAGACAATAGGTTATGTATATGTTTGAAATTGTAGAGAAAAATAATACTGCCCGTTATTTTAAATTATATATTTTAATATTATTTTTTATTTTATTATTATTAAGCTAATTAAATTTTTCTATTTATTATCCATATACTACATGTTTATTATAAAAAAAAAATCAAAATAGATGTAGTGTATGTCGTTTGGAAATGATAAATAGAATTTTTTAACTTAATTTTTAAATAAAAATTGTACTTATTATCTCCACACACCACATAATATACATAATTTTTTTAATTTTATTGTTTTCTCTTATCAAATATATAGTGTATGGATGATGAGTAGAATAATTTAATTAGTTTAACAATAATAAAATCAAGAAAATTTTGAAAAAAATTTAAAAAATGTGTAGTGTGTGGTGCAGTTCTATTACTAACAAATTATTTAGCGATTAGTAATTATATGTATAAAATATTTTTAAACATATTATATTTGTTTAGAAATATATTAAAAATGTTTTTTTCACCATGAAATGAAGATTATTTGATTTTTAAAGATTATAATCATATTCTTGAAAGTCTAAAAATTGTAATTATTTTTAAATTGTATGGGTATATTTTTCGACTATAGACAGTCATTTTAAAATTTGAATTACCTTCGACATTAACCAAAAAAACATATATGAGAAAAAAAACATCATTTTTTTTATGAAACGTAGTTTTTAGGTTATTTTAAATTCAAAAATATTTTAATATGTATCACTTAAACAACCTTTTTTTTAATTAAAGAGCTTTTGAAGTTATTTAAATAACTTTTAATACTCCTAACGAAACTCCAAACATGCTTGTAGCCACTGATTTGATCATAATTATAATTCTAATTCAGTAGTACGTAGGAGATGGCTCTCGATATTTTATAATTGAATAATTATATATGAAGGTCTTTATACGACATTCTATTTATGTGATATAATTTAATTTAGAAGGTAAATTTAAAGTTTTGAATAATACAAATTAGATTATGATATATGAATTGTGTGTGGTATAAAAGCGATCTTCTAATATCACTACTCTTTATAATTAACACAATCTTCACTAATTAGATAAATGATATTTGTAATGGTAAAATGCGTAAGCGTTGTGCAATCATTTTGAATAAAATGAAAAAATATGGGATCTACATGAGAAAAAAATTAATTTTTTAATAATAGACCTTACTCTTTTTATAAAAAATTATATAATATTTACATACTTTATAACTATATATAGTATTGCTCAATTAAGTCATTATTTTGTATGGAAATTTAAAAAAGTTATAATGATGAGTTGAGATGAGATGAGATGAGATAGATTTTTTAATTTTGTATAAACAAACGAGGCCTAAAGGCATTTGCATGATGAGTCATTTGATCTCACAGCTGATCCCTAATTAATTTCCAAACTGCAGCTGATTGAAGATCGTCCAAGAATTCAACGACAACTCATAATCTTACCGAATGGTCATTTTACTCGGACATATAATGTCAAATTTTCCTTGCTTCTTTTGTTTGTACATGCTCGTCACTGTATACGAGGACGTGGCTCTATTAACGGAGTTTTTTAGGGTTATATGAAGAAAAAAAAACGTATTTATGATAAATTATTTACTACAAAAATGATAATTTTCTTTTAATTTCAGTCTGTTATCGTCACAAATTCACTTTTTTGAAATACGCACTTAGCCCTAGAGAAATAAGTATATATAAACATATATATTAGTAGTAATTATAAGTTAGATTGTAGTGTGAGAATCAAGTTACGTTCGGATATTGAGATGATCTATGAATAATAGTAAAAATATAAAGAATATTAATTAAAAATAATAGATAATTTATAAATAGTAATAAATTATTTATAAATAATAATAAATATTAATAATCGTGAATAACATACAATTTTAAATAATCGAGAAATGTGAGTGATCAATCAATTTAAGTGTGTGCCTGACATTATTGGCGACAATGCATCACTGGAATTAGTGACTGTACCTTGAGATATTATATATAATTTTGGTGATAATAGAATCATAGTCAGACTTTATTAATTAAACTGAAACCTACACAATCTTAAGAATCCTAAATAGCCCACATTAATTAGTCAACTTGGTACGTACTGAGGCGAAATGACACCACACATGTGACATGACTTGCCTAATGGTTGACTTAGAATTATAAGATCTGCCTTCAATTTCAAAACATGTGATCGATGCTCATGAGAATCTTTGAACACGATCTCAAATTGATCACAGCCGCGTGAAAAATCGAGATACAAAATGTTGTCTTCTTGGTATTGGTTTGGGTTTGCAAATGATGTTGATAATTCTCTTTTGACTAAATTCTTTTGAGTTTCATATACATTAAGGACAGTAGTGCTACTCACGCGGAGTAAAGTCACCAATAATATGTATGATTGTGTTAAATTTCTTTCAATTTTTTTAAAAAATTAATAAAAAATGATTAAAAATAAACAAACACAAATATTAACAAATACACATGAATATTAGTAAAAATTGATTTTCAAATGGTTCTATCATTTTTCATTTATATATAAATATATATATATCTATTTGAGAAATTATATTTATCATCCTCACACCACACACCTGACACTATATATAATTTATTTTTTTATTTTTTATTTTTTTCTCTTATCAAATATGTAGTATAGAGATAATGAGTATAAGAAATCAATTAGTTTATGAATAATAAAATAAAAAATAAATAAAAATAAGTATAATGTATAATGTGTGAAAATTATGAGTAGCAAAATTCATTTTCTACTTAAATTTGCTTTCTTTAATTTTCAGCCACAAAATTAAAAGAGGCGCACATATATAAATGGAAGTACTGTACAAATAATTAACTGATTTAATATTATTGTTGTTATTATTATTATTATTATTATTATTATATCATTTTCGAAATATATATATATATATAAGCAATATTACCTTCGTTGAAAATGACGTATATCCGGTTGATGGTGATTTTAAAATGGGAAGAAACGTCAATACTGAAAGGGAAGCACCATCATCATCTTATATATATGGACCATTTCAAAAATATTAAGTGACTCATGACAACTTTAATTTATCTTTTCTTTAAGATGAAAATTATAAGCTGCAGCCCAAAAGCATTAATTAATTTGTAACAAAAATGGATATTAAGTTCATCTTTTAATGCTCCCATTTAGAGCATCAAACGTACTACTTTCATCCACCCTCTGTACTATCCATAAAATGGATATTATAATTAATGTGGCTATGGACTATTCATAATTTGCTCAGTACTTCTTTCATCCACCCTCTGTACTCTCGCTATATTTATTACGTACAATCATAAAATCTATAAGTAGTATACAGTTATTTAAAAAAACAAAAAAAGTAAAGTTTATTATTTCTATATAAATCTTATATATACTAGGGGTGCTACCCGCCCCTTACGGGGCGGGGCCACCCCTGTATAAGTGGACCATGCATCACAAACTTTTGTTTTGAGTCATTCTATATGATTAAATAGTACTTACATCTTAAATTATTGTTGCGGGAATCTTTAACTTTATTAATCATAAATTAACGTGATGACATTCGCTTTTGGTTTTTGCTACCTTATCTTTTGGACGTTATTATAATTGCAAGAATCCAAATTTGATTGAGGAAGGTGGGACCTAACGTGGGAAAATCTTCTGTCTTCTTACGCGTGCATATCTTTTTTGTAGACCCCACGAATATCATCAATTAGATTTCATCAACGCGTAGTCATGCGTTGATCTTATCGCTAAAAATTACTAATTAATTTTGGAAAGAGTACATGATTGATTAATCGCTGAAAGAAGGAGTTCTTCATGATCTTGCAAAACTAAGAGGTGCTTACTCATAACTTATTCTTTAACAGCAAAAGTATAATAAAAAAATTAAATAAAAACTTGGATCAAAAAGAAAAAAAAAACATATGAACATAGATAGAAAAAAAAATTGTTATGTGGATCTGAGAAATAGAAACTTAATATACATCAATCGCACAACAAGGAGGAAAAAAAGTGCCAGAAATTAAACAGATGGAAAAAAAAAGACAGACGGAGAGACTTAGCTGAGCTTGAAAAACACAGATCCAGAGAGACAAAAACGGTGGCCAGCTTTTTAGACCGGACAAGCACCGCATTATTTTTATAGATCTTCTGGAATTGTCAGGCGCCGCAAGGCTAGTCTACTACATCTCTTGTCTCTTGTAGAGAGACGCTTCACGATGGACGCCGTGAAGCAATAGAGGTGCTTCGTCCTTCCTTTCATAATTTTCTCTATAAAAGAGATATTCAGCTCATCTTCACTCGCATCCCATCTTCTTTACTTTTCTGTAATTAGTCTGCATTCTTACTCTGTAATCTCTTTCTGCATTCTGACTCTGCAATGGCTCAGCAATCTTCTCGTAACCAATACATGAGGTATTCAACACCTTCTTCATCAGCTGTTTCTGCTTCCGCTATTGGTGCTATAGTGCAATACAATAATGATCTGGCTAATAAGTCAGATGTTGAAGCTATCTACGAGCTTGTAAATCTAGGTACCCATTACTCATCAGCTATTTATGCATTTTCTCAGCGACTACAATCCAAACCTTATGATTTGGACAAACTCAATGAGAAAATTTCTATCCTTCAGCGCCTTCTTCACGAGTCTAACATGAAGATAGAAGAAATAAAGCAAGAGAATAGGAAATTAAAATCTATGCTTAAGTCTTCTTTTAGATTGCCTACTCCTTTAGACAGAGATGCTACGCATATTTTAGAGGAGCAAGATCGTTTGAAGACTGAGGCGAAGAGCCTCAAATTTCTGTAATTTTGTTTCAAAATAATAAAATAATATTTCTGTAATTTCTGTGCTCCATTTTATTTTTTCTGCGCAGATGAGGGTTGCATTAACTTCTACGTTTAAAGTGAAAATTAATAGATCTAAAGGAATAGATATAGATCTGTCAATAACAACAAAAATACATGTTCAACACCCAAAAAAATCACCTTTTTTCTCTTTCAAAAAATAAACACGGAGATGAAAATAAAATAAAGATGACTTAGAAAATAGAGAAATAAAAATAGAAGGAAGCAGTTTTGATGGTTTTGATTTGCATTTTGTGGTTTAGAGAGTGCAAAAGTGGTTTTGTTGTTCTGGTGAATACCTTGAATTGCAGCAAAACTCGTACAGCTTTCCTCCGCTTAGCAAAGGTCACCTGCGTGTTGATCTGAAAAATAAAAACAGATAGAAAAAGAGAAAAAGCAGATCTGAAAAAGAGAAAGTGAAGATGAAAGTCTGAAAGAGAAAAAACTTGAATCAAAAAGAAAAAAAAAACATATGAACACAGATAGAAAAGAAATTTGTTCTGTGGATCTGAAAAATAGAAATCAAACGAAAGGAAAAAAAAATTGAATAAATTTTTTACAAACAGATCTGAAATAAATGCAAGAAAATCAACCAAAAACAGATCTCTTCATATCTTTATAGATGTGTTCAGATCTGTTTGTAGGGGAAGAAGCTGTGAAGAGATGGTGGGCGGAGGTGGTGCGACGGCGCTGGAAACGGCTGAAAACCGTGCGGCTTAGATGGGCTGTAGGTGGCTAACGGTGGCTCGGATGGAGGTGAAATTTGGTGGGGATGTTCACCAGTGAGAGGGGAAGAAAACTGGGCGGGTGGTGTACGACACTTCCACCGGACGGGGGTGCAATGGCCGGCCGAAGTAGGGGCGACGGGAAGGAGAAAAGAGAAGGGGAGAGCACGGGGAGAGAGAGAAACGAAGAAAGAAGCACGAGAGAGAAAAGAGAAACGCACGGGAAGAGAAAAGAAAGAAAGAAGAAGAAATAATTATCTTTACTGTGCATTTCGAATTTTTTATTATTTTTACTGTGTAGGAATCGAATTATTATATTTACTGTGCATCGTTACTGTGTAGTAACGGAAAATATCGAAGATTTATATAATTTTTTATTATATTTACTGTGTATTTTGAATTTTTTATTAATATATTTACTGTGCATTTTACTGTGTATTACTGTGTAGGAATCGAATTATTATATTTACTGTGCATTTTGAATTTTTTATTAATATATTTACTGTGCATTTTACTGTGTATAACTGTATAGTTACTGTGCATTTTACTGTTATTAGTTACTGTGCATTTTACTGTGTATTACTGTGTAGGAATCGAATTATTATATTTACTGTGCATTTTGAATTTTTTATTAATATATTTACTGTGCATTTTACTGTACATTACTGTGTAGGATTGTGCATTTTACTGTGTATTACTGTGTAGGATGAAATTGGATATTACTATAAAGAGGAAGGATAAAATTGAAAGAAATGTTGTGCTCACTATTCATTTCAGCATTCGCTCTTTTATATATAAAAGATATATATATATTTTTTTAATATGATTGAACGAAACTTACATAGTCATAAGCATCATTTCTCTTATATAATATACATAATTAGGAAAAAAAAGGAGAAAAAGAACAGGCATTTCATGATTTGACACAACTTTTTCTCCTTGAAATTATTGTCCTTATATCTAATATTGGGTCACGAGCAATTTTAGAAAAATCGCATTCATGCTTACAGCTGTTGAATTTGTACGTATTTGGTTTTGAAGGTTAATCGGAAAGCTTAAAAGGTTTAATTTTTTAAAACAAAGTTGTGAATAAAATATTACGATGCTATATAGAATGAAAATTACTTACATATTCAACTAATATATATTCTGAGTATAAATTAAACATTTGGACCCTCACATATTTGACACATGGCACATACTGCACGTAATGCTTATCCATGGAAGAAGATCAGATCAGGTACATGAATTCTAGAGTGTTTGGCACGCTTTACATACATATAAATACATATATAAATATATATATATATATATATATAGGACAGTTCTAGATCTGCGTGACGTTCACGAATAAATGTGAGAATAATATACATGATAGTGCTGCCGTAGGGTTTCCGCTTTGCTTTCCTATATTTGGATGGGGCACGCATTGGGGGAGAGAGAGAGAGATTCGATTGGACATAGATCATAATCTGCTTCTAAAGGGTCATTTCAATGGGTCATTTCTGTCAATCGGCAGGGGCCATTAGTTAGGAAAATTGAGTCCCAAAGCATTCAAGACTAGTTCCCTCTTGTGGTATTGGCGCACACAGAGAGAGAGAGAGAGAGAGAGAGAGAGCACCTCTATCTTTTGTGTGTTGGTACGTAACAAAGGGATTTCGTGGGGTTGCAGACTGCTTGTCTCGTGAGCAAGACACCAAAAAACACGAGGAATAAAGCATTTATTTTTGTTGGATGGAAATGCAGAATAGTTGGATTTTTAATGTCTGTAAAAGGTTCTTTAATATTTACATGTTCGTGTAGCAGTCTGCTTCCGGGTTTAGTTAGAAAGATTTGAGTTTTTACATGACATCACTTTATCACAGACTACGCTATTTTTGGCATTATACATGACATGCATATTGATATTGTCATGAGTAAATTGATGATCCTGTCCTTTCATAGAATAAAGTACTCGCAGCTCCTCATGACCATCTCCTTTTTGCAAGTATTACCAAGCTAGATTCATATAAACGGTAGATATCATTCTTCATAATCTTAGATTATGTTATTTTCATTTATATTTATTTGATCTAATATTATAATTTAAGCATTTTTTTATATTTAACACTTAATACATATTTTAAGTGCTTAAAATATGGCTTATGACTCGTATTAATACATATGATGGAGAATATATAATATTAGAACTTAGGACGAAAATTAACTATAATATTTCTATTCCCTCCAAATAAGTATACAAAGTACTTCAAAACCTACAAATTAATAACACCTCGATTGTTGTATGGACCACAATCCCAACACCAATTTAATTAAGCCTATATATAACATAGCAAAATGTCTCCCACCCTGAAAAATGGTCATAGCACTATAGCTTTGTCACGAGGGCAACAATTAATTTGCATGAACCATTGCATGAAATACACAAATATTAAAGGTCCAAATTAACCATCTACATCAATTCAACAAGGGCATGCAGTGCATTGGGCGCTAGATAGCTAGCTTCACTCTAACATATATATATATATAGCCGACAGTCACAACATTCTCGTACGTCCACTTTTGTTTTTTAATAATATATCGTACTTCCACTTGAAATATATATGATTAATTAAAAAAAAAGTATTTCGAAAATTATAATCTACTTTGGTCAGTGGGTCACCATTGACCAAATAATTAACATTTTTCATCCATTTCTCGCATATCTCTAGATATATCTAGATATATATGTGTGTATATATATACATATATTATAAATACATATGTATGTATTCTCACCCTTCGAAAAAATGTATGTATAATCACACGTTGCGATCGACTGCATGAATGATAGGGTTAAAAATACGTTTTTAGTCATTATGTATCGTTTGAGAAAACTTATTTATAAACCTTATTTTTTATATACTTAACATACTGCTAAGCTTTCCACATCAGCTATTAAAAATATATCATTTATATTTTATTAAAAATATATAATAAGTTCCACTAAAAGTGATGTGTTAATATATCAACTTAATTATATATATCAATTTGTTTTTAGAACTTTGAGATTTTTGAAAATGAAGTCATATCGGCATAACAATATCTAATTTTTATGAATTTTTTTTATATAAAATAATAGTATTTTTTAATGCAAAGCTGTGAAAGTTCAAAAAATTCAAATATATTAAAAATAATAACACTTTATTGTAGAGTTGGAAGAAAATTGAGAAATAATTGTGTCTATGTCATTTTTAGTTTAAAAGTTCTTTTTAAAAATTATTATTTTGGGGTTATTTTTAAATAAATAGTTAGACACTTAGGTGCTATTTGGATAGTAAGTTGAGATGAAATGAAAAATGAATAAAATATTATTATAATATTATTATTATTTTAAAATATTAAATTGTTTATTATATTTTATGTAAAAAAAATTTTAAAAATAATAGTAATTATATAAAATGAGATGAATACAACCGCTTTCTCACTTTTACTTCTTTTTATTGGGTTTTTTTTTTTCCAAATCAAGATAAATCAATGCTGTAGAGATTTTGGACGAAAAAATTCTAAACATAAGTCCATACACTACACATCATTTATTTTTTTAATTTTTAATTTTATCAAATGTTTAGTATATGAATAATAAATGGAAAAATTGAATTATTTTAAAAAGAATAAATCCAAAATAAATTTTAAATTTTTTTAAAAAAATAAAAAAAGTGAAGTGTGTGGTGTATGAGGCTTATGAGTAGCAATGATCAATTATTTTAATTTTAAAGATTTTAAATATTTGTAATAGATATATAATATATAACATATAATAAACATAATTAAAATAATAAAACTAAAGAATTAGATGAACATTTGTATTCATTCGTTGGTTCACAAAAATAGTATCCCTCGCATGCACTCTCAAGTGTGAAACGAAACCTTAAAACCAGAAGAAGACCGTATGACATCCTTGAAGCTCTAGTACCCTATCCTTTAGATTGGCCTCGAAATGTTTGACCTCTAGAGACCCAAATGGCAACGGATCCACAGCCATTATTCACGCCCACGCTCCACCTCGGATGCGTCAAAAACACGCACTCGGATGGTATGTCGCTGGTTGGATACCGGTTGCCGCACGCTGCAAAAACTAAACGCAATGGTTTGGTCTCAGACGCTCCCAACAACGAGTGAAACTACGTACTTATATTTAGGAGACAGTGGGAGGGCTCCGCCGGGTTGAATAGTAAACGTGTCGTGTCCGATGGGGCCACCACGTGAATTGTGAATTCTTCCACCATTCTCTCACTCTGCTCTCTACCCTTCTCTCTCTCTCTCTCACAAGCAAAACTCTCTCTCTCTCTCTCTCTCTCTCTCATTATTTTACACAGATATTACTCTCTTTATAGCAGCACCATTCTTCTTCTCTCTCTCTCTAAAACCCTCTCTTTCATGTTCATTCATCTATACTTTTTACGTCCCATCACCGAGTTCTCTCTTTCTCCCTCTCTTTCTTTCTCATGAAAGAAGCAAGACCAACACAAGCTCTTTCCCGTGAAAAGATCAAGCACCAGCCCCTTCAAATTTCTGTATCACCACGATCAAACACATAAGACTGAAGAAAAGTGATTGAGTGATCATATTTGTCTGTGAGAGAGAGAGGGAGGGAGGGAGAGGGAAACCCCACCTATGGAGATTATGGTTTCAAACTAGTCAGAAGAGACAATTAAAATATGCCCAGTTTCTTAAATTAAAATAGGTAAATTTGGTGACCGATCAAGCACGGACCCAGTTCTTGATTATGGATTCTGCGTCTGGTGCCAGTGCATCTGTCCCGAACAGCGGAGAGGGTCCGTCGGCAACAGGTTCAGCAACGGCTGCTGAGGACTCATCACCGGCGCCACTGAGCAGGTACGAGTCACAGAAGCGGCGAGACTGGAACACCTTCTTACAGTATCTGAAGAACCACAAGCCTCCCTTAACTCTAGCCCGGTGCAGTGGGGCACACGTGATCGAGTTCTTGAAGTACTTGGACCAGTTTGGGAAGACCAAAGTCCATATCTCAGGGTGTCCTTACTTCGGGCACCCAAACCCTCCAGCTCCGTGTGCTTGCCCGCTAAAGCAGGCGTGGGGGAGCCTGGACGCGCTGATCGGACGGCTGAGAGCAGCTTACGAAGAGAACGGTGGACGACCGGAGGCGAACCCGTTCGGAGCGAAGGCGGTGAGAATTTACTTAAGGGAGGTGAGGGAAGGACAGGCCAAAGCCAGAGGGATCCCTTATGAGAAGAAGAAGCGGAAACGGCCCACAGTCACGGCCGCTACTGTGGTGGTTTCAGCGGCGGAGAATGTGTCGGTGTCGGCAAGTGAAGGAGGGGATGCTGGTGAGGGAAGTGGTGGTGGCGGCGTTGCTCAAGCGGCTACTACAGCACCTACCGCCGCCACCACCATATAGTTGGACTAATTTTTTCTCTGGTTTTTCTTTCTTTTGAAACTTTTTCACTTTCAAATTTCGTCTGTTTTAACGTTTAATTGTCATTATTATGAGGTTAGATATAATTATATCTATTTATATTTCTAGCGATCGAGTTTCTCGTAATTGAGAAATTCCTTTTTTTCTTAGCTATATAAAACTTTTAATTGTTATTCTTCTCCTTATCTCTTTCTAAACGTGCACAATTTCTAGCCGAGCAGGAGAGTTATCTGAAGTTTTATTATAATCTTTGCTTGCTTCATGGGCCGGCTTGTGTCCTACTCTTATACAAAGAAGAGGAAGCTCCTGCGGCCCTGCCCTTTACTTATTTTTTTTCCCACCACTTTCTTCTTTTTCTTCGTCGCGATTTCAAAGTTCAACTTCAACATGAAACGGCATTTATATTATTCACTATTTCCAGGTTCTTTCTCGTTTTCTATTGACCCGGTCAAGTACAGTCAGAAGTATGTGCATAGATTAGAATTCAGAAAATAAGATGTTAAGAAATCTACAGAAAAGTAACTTTTTGTGCATTTCTCTTGCCCCACACACACACATAAATATCATCACCATGCACACATTGTAGGTCAGATTATTATACAGTTTGATTAGATGAAATATTTTGTTGAGAATAAAATAAAATAATATTATAATATAATTTTTTAATATTAATTTTATTTTAAAAGTTAAAAAAATGAATTATTTATTATATTTAATATGAAAATTTAAAAAAATTATAATAATGAGTTGAGATAATTCAGATTTGGAAATAATTAACTGTTTTTTTTTATTATTATTATTGCATTTCTCTCTTTCTGTTTGTATTGTTGTTCCAAATCTGCAACTGTTGTTTGTGCTGGATTCTAGTACAACTCAGTATGCAAGCTTGTTAGAGTAAAGAAGAGCGAGCAGACTACCTCTCAGTCTAGCCTAATGTTTAAGTCACGAGCAACTATTCATCTGGTCCCCCGGTTTCTTGATCTGCTGGGCTCAATATCTGTTGTGATTCACATGCACGTGCGCCTCTGATTTACGCATTTTGCACTTTTGAGTTTCAGGTGCATTTTCCCTTTGTATCTTCTGCTTAGATTTTGTTCTCAGATTTTAAGGAGTACGTGAGGTTCTTGGCCTGGTACGTATTTGAAGATTGAAACCCGCCTCCCCCTTATCTTTCTGCCTGTGATAACAACAACTGCTAAAAGATATAGGCTGCAGGCATCAATGAGAAGAAAATATACCCCTTCCGATTGCTGCTCTTATATATTTTATTAAGGTAACATCCAGCTGTGTGTGAAAATGACTGGTAGCCAACCCTTTCTTCCATTCTATAGTATATCTTATTTTATCTCCCAACTATAATATTCAACATTTGTTATGATAGCATATACCCACCAAGCACTCCCAAACAAAACCCCATTTCTGGATTTCAATTTCATATCCATACATCTGACAAAATGATGCAGCATTTTTATGCCCCAGTCATGATGTGCTTAAACAATTCTTAGTATTACGTTTTTGTCTTTTGTTTTTTCGCCCTAAACAATTGATCTATATTGATAATGGCAAAAGAGGCAGAGGCTTTGCGGATCCAAACAAAATATCCATATCAATTGCTACAGTAGTGCTAGTAAAATGAACAGGAGAAAAAAAAGTAGGGAGTAAAGACAGACTCTCAAGTCCCAATTCTCCTGGACTAATCTAATCGTCAACGAAAAGAACGCAATTCGGCTAACTGATTCAGCAGTGTAGGATTTCAAGATTTTGTTTAGTTTGTCTATCACGGTATTTGGTTCATCTGTCACAGTGGGGTATCGCTGCACTTACGTAAGTTCCAGATAATTCAATGGAGAACTCTACTTTCTTCGTCGCATGTAGTGACCGGAATATATCAACTGCTAACTCTAGGAAAAGAAGTAAAGGTTGCAGGTATGGCGGATCAACTCGATTTTGTCGGCATCTTCAGCTCACGCATCGATAGACCTGGAGTACTTTCGATGGTCAAATCTTCAAGACAAAAGACCAGATGGTATCGTGTGTAGCTAGGGAATTAGGGTCGGAGATGTGGCAACATGAGAGGACGTTGCTCGGTGCTCCCATGGTTTGGAAGCGTTGCTTAATTTGTTTGATTTTTGTAGTCTTGTAGATCGGCTTTCTGAAAAGTTTTTACGACGTATCACGTCTGTATTAAGGAGATCATGAACGTAAGGCGAAGACTCGTACGACCGATCTCGACTCTAGGAGGAAAAACAAAAATGAAAACTTTAAGAACATGACTTGTAAGTCTTGAAATTAGGAGGGAAAATGGAGATGTTGAACGCCCAAGTCAAGGGGATTGCAAGGGCTACGAAGGTTAGGGAATTATTTATTTCTCGGGGTCATTAGGACCATAACAGGAGAGGAGATGATCGGTACGAAAAAAGGAATCGAGAATTTAGGGATCGCATGAGAGGTAAGTATAAATATATATATATATATTAATTCTATGTTTTTATTTGGTTCTTCGTTCTTAACTCCATTTTTCTTGAAAATAAAATCGATGTAAATAAAAACTATCCTCCTGAGTGTTGCTGGAGGTTTCCTCCTCTTTCTACCTTTTTTTGCCTTTCCTTTTTGTTTCTTTTTAAATTTTCCATTTATGTATTTTTTTCTTTAACCATTTTGATCCCTATAAAAATAAAGACAGTTAAATTAATTTCCTTTCTTGTCTTGAGACCTAAAAAGTGTTCCTCTTTTTACTCCTCTGTGGACGTAATGGACATCGCATCCTTTTTGTTGACTCTCTTGCTTTTAGGTTGTATATGGTAATTTATAAAACTTGGAAAAAAAAGGGGGGTTCTTGTGGATTTTGTTTCTCTTGGGGAAGAAAATAAAATGGCAGAAAGAACAGAGTTTATAAGCTTACTCTTCCAGGCAGTGAAACAAGAGGAGACGACTAGAGTGAGAAGTAGTATTCAAAACTCAAAAATGTCTTGTTGTGTTTAGAACTTTAGAGAGATCATCTCTGACACTCTGTATCTTGTATGCAGCAAACAGTAGTACGTGGGGCAGGGAATTCTGAGCGGTAGCTAGTGAAAAAAGAGCGAAGTCACAAGATGCATGGATTGTACGAAGAGCTATATATATATATATATATATGTATGTATGTATGTGTAGTAGGTTGTGATCGAATATCTTGGCTCTTTTGTCGTTGCATTAGCATTCATATCATAGTTGATACTTGATAGTCCTCATTCGGGCCATGGTAGGTAGAGAGAGATGGAAGATAGAAGATTGGCTTTGTTTGCTTGGGTTTGGGTTGGGGGTGGGGTTTTTCTAAAGCCTCTGCACTGAGTGGTCATGTCTGATGCCAGAGACAATTATTGATGTATGGCTTTGAGCTTTGAATGGAATATATGCTTAATTTATTTGACCCTCTTAAATGCCGTGGCATCCAAAGAAAGAAGCATTCACATGACAAAGTAACTCTATTTATTGGCACAACACGTGGAAAGCATCCTAGCATCCATTTTAATTAATTTCCATCATATGTTTACGTGACCAATAAGAAATTTTAAACATTTTTTAAGTCAAAGATAAAACATATGGAATATACGCATCAATAGTCAGAAAGTCTGATCACATATTATCCGATTTTTTATAAAAAAAATTACAGAATTAATATATAGTTATTATATTATATGCATTGTATTTAGACCTTCAAATTTCAATCAAACCCTTCTTGCCGTCGCCGGGTCGGGGGGCCATCTTATGTAGTTAAGAGTTGAGACGCTGAGGAGTTGACATCTAATCTCATGTAGCTGTATTTGCAGTTGTCGTACAGCATCCACAGACAGGGACGTGTTTTGGAATTAAATACAAAGATTGTCCAAGTTTTCAGTACTGGTGCGTTGGCGTGCAACGATGGAAAGCTGCAAGCTAGCTGAGTCGAGGGTGAGTGTTGGGTAATTGTTTTGACAGAATTTACGAGGTGGGAGTGGTAAAAGGGATCATGCCTCTCCAAACTTTCTTTGGGATTAAGAGGGCTTGTCACTTGAGCCTTGAACTATACCAAAAAGAGCCTCTAATGTAACAGATTGACGTCCAATTCCACCAGTAGAGTACAAGACAGTAAAATTTTACATTTTTATTTTTTAATAAATAGCAAAAAGACCCTTTTTATTTTTTAAAAAAAAAAAGAAAAAAGAAAATAAAAGAAGTAAAAGGGCTAGGTTTTGATACCCTATTTATATAATTTACATATTAAATAACTAAAATAATAAAATGTTTTTGGTTAATAAAAAATACATCCAAAAAAAACATATTTATCATGAAATATATATTACAATATAATAAATAAAAGCTTGGGATTCCTTTCAATATCAAGGCAGAGAGAGGGTTTCATTCTGCTTGATTATGCACGGAATCAAGCGATAGTTATCATCCCCAACCACTGTGTCTCTCATTATTAAATGCATGCGCAATGTGAGTCTTTGTGAGATTGCTCACCAATGATACGGCACTCATAAATAAGCCTTTCCTAAAGTCAATGAAAGAATCATATGTAGCAGCTTTCAGCATGGGCATTGGATGTCCCAACAAGCTAGCCAGTAATTATTACATGTAACCTGCTATTTTATAAGAAAATAATACACATATTAATTTTTATAATCTTTTATATATCTATATTTAAGATGAAGAACATTTTTATAAAATAATTTATAAAAATAACATCAATTTATATAAATATTATCATTTTAGAATAGATAAATAATATTTTAAATCATGAAATATGTAAATGTTTTGTAATCTTTTTTAAAGAAGTAAATATGAGATATATATAAAAAAAGTTAATTAATTTTTTAATAATAAATCTTCTTTTTAAAAAAATTACGTGATACGTGAATACTAAACGAATATATCTAATATTATTATTTAAAATATAGTTATATAAAATTCTATAAAAAAGATTATAATTCTGTCGTTATTCATTTTAGCATAGTGTTAGTCTGTCGCCAGTATAAATTTTATTTTTTAATATATTTAAATATTTTTTAAAATATAAAAAAATTATTAATATATTAATAATTATTTCTTTAATTATTAAATAAAAAATTAAATATATAAATAATTAAAATGAAGAAGTCATAAAAAATATTCGCATTTTCCTTTCTTTTACAGTACTACTACCGTTATTATTGAAACACACAGAGATTTACCCCAATCACGTACGTACGGTACTAGCAGATCATACATATTAACAGTAAAAAGAAAATCAACTGCATTTGAGAAATGATTGATTAGCCGCCACTTCCATGGCGGCAGGTAGCTTAATCCTTCGTAAAAGTGGCCACTGAAACCTTTGGTCTGAGATGATGATGAAACTCATGCGTGATCAACGGCACAAATAACGTATAATATCAATCATTGCGTACTGCGTGGGCTATAAATTAATTAGTTCTGTCCTAGCAGCCTTTTACGGCAATTTAATTTATATATATGTACACAGCATACGATGACGTTGCTTTACAGACGTAACAAGGGCGTTTACTTTTAAAGGAGAATGAGCAAAACTGCATGTCGTTTTTTGTTGTGTGTAACTACCAAAACATATAAATATATGATGAAAAATGAAGATAGATTACGTACATTATTAAATGGGCATTAACATATAATGGAGAGTGAATGAGATGGCTGCTCCATATACAATTTCGTGGTGCACACGGTGGGTTTTTATTAGACAGATGGATATTGGATGAGGATGATTGCCGACACGATACAGTATCCCAAGAGAATTTTGTCTCTTCTCCAATGGTGAGGTCTTCTTCTTCAATGAACATTATATTTTAGTAGTAATTAAGCTGCGTGCTCACGTATTAATTATAGCCATTTTCTTTACCAGCAGGATCGATGATGATTGGACATCAGTTCATTTTCCTCCCCACCATCACCTTCGTTTGATTTATTTTATAATAAGAGTTTAAGAAATTTAGATTTACAAATCCACCTCTAAAATCTACCATTTCAATAATATCAAGAAAAATATAAAAATAAAATAATACAAAATTTTAGTAAAAAAATTCCTAAATAGAGAAAAAACATTAGATTCAGAAAAAAAAATCTATATATAAAAAATTATTACAATTATACAATTTCTCTCTCACCCCAAATACACTTAAAAAAGTTTCACCACTATCAAAATTTTAATTCTCACATCTTCCCTTTTACAAAAAGACCAATAGAANATGTATGTATGTGTAGTAGGTTGTGATCGAATATCTTGGCTCTTTTGTCGTTGCATTAGCATTCATATCATAGTTGATACTTGATAGTCCTCATTCGGGCCATGGTAGGTAGAGAGAGATGGAAGATAGAAGATTGGCTTTGTTTGCTTGAGTTTGGGTTGGGGGTGGGGTTTTGCTAAAGCCTCTGCACTGAGTGGTCATGTCTGATGCCAGAGACAATTATTGATGTATGGCTTTGAGCTTTGAATGGAATATATGCTTAATTTATTTGACCCCCTTAAATGCCGTGGCATCCAAAGAAAGAAGCATTCACATGACAAAGTAACTCTATTTATTGGCACAACACGTGGAAAGCATCCTAGCATCCATTTTAATTAATTTCCATCATATGTTTACGTGACCAATAAGAAATTTTAAACATTTTTTAAGTCAAAGATAAAACATATGGAATATACGCATCAATAGTCAGAAAGTCTGATCACATATTATCCGATTTTTTATAAAAAAAATTACAGAATTAATATATAGTTATTATATTATATGCATTGTATTTAGACCTTCAAATTTCAATCAAACCCTTCTTGCCGTCGCCGGGTCGGGGGGCCATCTTATGTAGTTAAAGAGTTGAGACGCTGAGGAGTTGACATCTAATCTCATGTAGCTGTATTTGCAGTTGTCGTACAGCATCCACAGACAGGGACGTGTTTTGGAATTAGATACAAAGATTGTCCAAGTTTTCAGTACTGGTGCGTTGGCGTGCAACGATGGAAAGCTGCAAGCTAGCTGAGTCGAGGGTGAGTGTTGGGTAATTGTTTTGACAGAATTTACGAGGTGGGAGTGGTAAAAGGGATCATGCCTCTCCAAACTTTCTTTGGGATTAAGAGGGCTTGTCACTTGAGCCTTGAACTATACCAAAAAGAGCCTCTAATGTAACAGATTGACGTCCAATTCCACCAGTAGAGTACAAGACAGTAAAATTTTACATTTTTATTTTTTAATAAATAGCAAAAAGACCCTTTTTATTTAAAAAAAAAAAAAAGAAAAAGAAAATAAAAGAAGTAAAAGGGCTAGGTTTTGATACCCTATTTATATAATTTACATATTAAATAACTAAAATAATAAAATGTTTTTGGTTAATAAAAAATACATCCCAAAAAAAACATATTTATCATGAAATATATATTACAATATAATAAATAAAAGCTTGGGATTCCTTTCAATATCAAGGCAGAGAGAGGGTTTCATTCTGCTTGATTATGCACGGAATCAAGCGATAGTTATCATCCCCAACCACTGTGTCTCTCATTATTAAATGCATGCGCAATGTGAGTCTTTGTGAGATTGCTCACCAATGATACGGCACTCATAAATAAGCCTTTCCTAAAGTCAATGAAAGAATCATATGTAGCAGCTTTCAGCATGGGCATTGGATGTCCCAACAAGCTAGCCAGTAATTATTACATGTAACCTGCTATTTTATAAGAAAATAATACACATATTAATTTTTATAATCTTTTATATATCTATATTTAAGATGAAGATCATTTTTATAAAATAATTTATAAAAATAACATCAATTTATATAAATATTATCATTTTAGAATAGATAAATAATATTTTAAATCATGCAATATGTAAATGTTTTGTAATCTTTTTTAAAGAAATAAGTAAATATGAGATATATATAAAAAAAATTAATTAATTTTTTAATAATAAATATTTTTTTTTAAAAATTACGATACTTGAATACTAAACGACTATATCTAACATTATTATTTAAAATATAGTTATATAAAATTCTATAAAAAAGATTATAATTCTGTCGTTATTTATTTTAGCATAGTGTTAGTCTGTCGCCAGTATAAATTTTATTTTTTAATATATTTAAATATTTTTTAAAATATAAAAAAATTATTAATATATTAATAATTATTTCTTTAATTATTAAATAAAAAATTAAATATAGAAATAATTAAAATGAAGAAGTCATAAAAAATATTCGCATTTTCCTTTCTTTTACAGTACTACTACCGTTATTATTGAAACACACAGAGATTTACCCCAATCACGTACGTACGGTACTAGCAGATCATACATATTAACAGTAAAAAGAAAATCAACTGCATTTGAGAAATGATTGATTAGCCGCCACTTCCATGGCGGCAGGTAGCTTAATCCTTCTAAAAGTGGCCACTGAAACCTTTGGTCTGAGATGATGATGAAACTCATGCGTGATCAACGGCACAAATAACGTATAATATCAATCATTGCGTACTGCGTGGGCTTTAAATTAATTAGTTCTGTCCTAGCAGCCTTTTACGGCAATTTAATTTATATATATGTACACAGCATACGATGACGTTGCTTTACAGACGTAACAAGGGCGTTTACTTTTAAAGTAGAATGAGCAAAACTGCATGTCGTTTTTTGTTGTGTGTAACTGCCAAAACATATAAATATATGATGAAAAATGAAGATAGATTACGTACATTATTAAATGGGCATTAAGGTATAATGGAGAGTGAATGAGATGGCTGCTCCATATACAATTTCGTGGTGCACACGGTGGGTTTTTATTAGACAGATGGATATTGGATGAGGATGATTGCCGATACGATACAGTATCCCAAGAGACTTTTGTCTCTTCTCCAATGGGGTATTAGGTGTGAGGTCTTCTTCTCCAATAAACATTATATTTTAGTAGTAATTAAGCTGCGTGCTCACGTATTAATTATAGCCATTTTCTTTACCAGCGGGATCGATGATGATTGGACATCAGTTCATTTTCCTCCCCACCATCACCTTCGTTTGATTTATTTTATAATAAGAGTTTAAGAAATTTAGATTTACTAAATCCACCCTCTAAAATCTACCATTTACAATAATATCAAGAAGAATATAAAAATAATAATAATACAAGATTTTACGTAAAAAAATTTCTAAATTAGGAAAAAACCATTAGATTCAGAAAAAAAAATCTATTATATAAAAAATTATTACAATTATACAATTTCTCTCATCACTCCAAATACACTTAAAAAAGTTTCACCACTATCAAAATTTTAATTCTCACATCTTCCCCTTTTACAAAAAAGACCAATAGAGAAATTTTACTAAAATAAAAAATTTCTATCTAAGCTCCTTATTGGTGTATTTTATCAAGGAGGTTAAAACTTCTTTTATAGACCTTAGGCTTTGATCATTCTTTATTTTCTATCCATGTGGGACAAATGCAAAAGGAGAAAAAAACCTAACAATCTCTACCTTGCGACTTTGGCTGGTCCCACAGTCACGCTCTGCCTTAATGAAGATCTTTATAGTTTATGTTGTCATACTTTGCCATAAAAGCATACCCATTTAGAATAAACTAATTCCAAACATTTCACTTTGGCTCATGTCGAAAACAACCTTACTGAAAATTATAGTGTAACTTCCATATTTCGTTTTCTTGAAAATTCATCAGCCATCGACATGAATTTCCATCACACTATGCATAATGCTAAACTAATGCTTGTGTGCAAACTTATGAACCTGCTAACATTAACACATCCTCTATCATGACAACTTTAAAAATTAGCAGCATGTCATAAGGATATATATTTCTATTTTTTCATAGAAAGAGACACAACGTTAGCATCAATACCAGTATCTCCATTTACTGACTTGGAGCCACTTGCAGAACCTAATCCTTGTACTAGTCGTTTTACAAGTCACTAGTATCACTGATGACTTCAAGAGTTAATTTGCCCTTTAACACCTTGTGTAATCTAATTTTTCTAACTCATTCCTGACATCGCCTTGATTAATTTATATTATAAAAATGAATCGTACGTTTCTAGGAAAGGATAGAGGGTTACAATGATCCTGTTTAAATTCTAATCTCCTAGACATAACCTCCTTAAACAGTACATATCCATATTACTACACCAAAGTTCCACCACACCTAAAAAAGTTGGCTCTAATATCACTTGTTGAGAATTTGGACCTACCAAATTCACCTTCTAGGATCTACCATTTATTGGATTATTAAGAAAAATAGAGAAATAATAACAACATTAGATTTTACGTGGAAAACTCTCAAAACAAGAGAAAAATCATTGAAGAAAATCTACTGTATGAAAAATGTTACAATCACACAATTTGTTTCATCACCCCAAATACACCTACAAAAGCTTCTCTACTATCAAAACTTTAATTCTCTACTAGAGTCAAAAGTTTCTAATTAAGCTACTGACTGGTACACTTTATCAAGGAGGCTAAATCTCTTTTTATAGGCCTTAAGTTTTGATATTTCTTTATTTTCCGTTCATGTGAGACAAATGCAAAAAGTACAAAAAATAACAAAAAGTAATTTTATTATTTGACAAATTATATCACATCATATTAATTTATAAAATTATTTTTATATAACTTTTTTGTGGTTAGAATATTTTTTCACTTATTATACTTGTCTCAATGCAGATAAAAAATGATCCGTTTCTGATCGAAATTATATGTATATAATAATAGACTCAAATAATCCTTTATATATTATATGGATTTTAGGTTCATAATGGCATGTAATAAAATGCTTTCTGAATTCTACCTGTTTTTGTAAATTGTGACAGAGGATGGATTTGAGTCGGTACATATATTCATTGTTCAAGACAAAAGTCACTTTAATAGGCAAGGACTTCCCCCACACTACTAGGGTCGTAGGAAACAGTCGGTGGCCCTTTTGGCCGGCCCTAGCTGATGAAAATAAAGCGTGGCAAAGTCAATATCTGCCAAAAGAAGTGATCATGTATATTGTGCAGCAGAGATATGATCATGACGTCCCGCTGATATCATATGATTCCTCCCTAATATATGCTTTGACAAACTGGAGTTTCAGTCGCCGACAAGATATCTCAACCCCAGATTTAATTTTCCGACGGATCGGCGGTGCATATACAAATTTTAAATAGATAAATATCGTATAAGTCTTTCAAAAAGATAGATATCACTTAAAAGAAATGTAAACCAACTTATTTTTTAGTAGTAAAATACTAAAATATACTTTTTTACAAAAAAAAAAAAAAAAATTGCATTACATTCATCATCTTATGCTAGCATGCATCTTCCTCTTCGTTTCCCCTGATTTCTCTCTCTCTCCTCACACTACTTGGATTTCCTCGAAGATATATAAAAAACCCATGAATGATTTTCTCCGACCTCTGCTATGCTGCCGTACGTAGCTGTTTTGTTTTGCTCATGTTAACCTGAAGACAAAGATGTCGTACGTGTGGCACTGTTAGGCTTATGAACCTACTAAATGCCAAGGGTACGACTCAACATACAACCACACAAATTAAAATAACACATTTCCATCTTTAAGACTCAAGAGACTGATCCACCTTTCGACGGGAAATCATGGAGATATTCAGTCGGCAAACGCAGTGAAAAATAAGTTATTGTTCTTGCATGTCCAGATAGTGATGATCAATCGCTTTTTATCGTCTACCTTGTGCGCGCAAAGTGTCAAAGCTTTATTATGCATTGCGCTAGCTAAAGCGTACGAGATTCGGCTGAAGATCAAGAGACTCAGATTCACGGCCATCATCAGTTCCGGGGGTCCAGCGCCAGCGGTCACGGGTCTGTGTTGGTGAAGACATCCTGATCTTCAGTGACTACTATTATACTGCTGTCAATGTTTCTCATTAAATTATTACCAAAAATTTTATGAGTAATCATTTTACGTTTACATGTGACCAGCTGTATTATTTTTTTAATATAAAATAATTATTTTAATCAATTATATTAATAAAATTATAAAAAATACATAAAAATAACTATAGGTAATAACTCAATTATTACAAATGAAAAATACAAAATTTAAGAAATTAGAATCATCGTTTTACAAATAAACCTTGTTTTGAAATACAAATGTTAATGTCATAAAATAATTTTATAAAAATAAGTTTATAAATTGACATGATTTTATATAATAAATTAAATTTATTTTATAATAAAAAATAATTTTATAATCTAAGTTATTTAGGATCGTACAAATCATATATGATTATCATGTAAAATCCATTGATTTAAATCCGTTAAGACAATTCGACCCACTTGTCTACGGTCAGGTCGAGCTTGAATGAGCTTGAAGTTCGGTGGGCTGAGATAATGGGCTTAAAGTGGGGCCGAAGGTTGGACTTTAAACATGTTGAACCCCCAAATTTGAAATCCATCGAAAACCTACCTTTAAAGGGCCCATAATCTGTCACTAAATAGATCGGAGTAAAATCTATGCTCCCCAACGTGGAAGATGGGTTGTCCTTGGTGTCCCATTTGCTCGGGGCTTCTAAAAAATCATAAAATCTATTCTGCCTGCGAGTATCTCAGAAGGCAGAACGCGTATTAAAAAATAATAATAATAATAATAAATACTAAATGCAAGTTTTAAATAAATAGACTCAACAAGCTTTTTGTAAACAAGTAAATTTTATTAAAAAAATAGAATTTTTTTTAATAATTTTTTATGGTGGAATTCACTTTTTATGGAGGAAGTATATGAGATTTGTACAAATTATTACTCTATTTAAAAAAATACAAAATTACCGTTTACATGATGTTTCCCCTGATGTTCCTTGCAACCTGACCTTTTACATTCAAGGGTGAGCTGTAGCCTCTAAACGATTGGTTACAGGAAAGTATCATCTTCATGCGACATATCATATATATTTTTTAATTTTTAATTTTTTTATTTATTAAATATGTAGTATATGAATGATGAGTAAAAAAATTTAATTAAAATAAAAAAATAAAAAATAAAATAAATGTAAACTCTATTAAATCACAAAAAATTTAGAAAACAAATATAAAAAAGTGTGAAACTCATTTTTTTTTTTTTTTTTGGCCTTTTCAGTTACTTGACCAGTTCTGCGACAAATTACCGATCTAGGGTGAAGACAAGCAACCGTTGGTCACACAACGTGGCACCAATCAACGATAAACAGTCACATCTCGTTAAGCCAGTGCTGACCGCGATTCGCGAATTTCGACAGACTTTGAGGACACATGCATTCTAGTTTCAGGAATTGATAGTTGTGACTTGTGAGTACTCCACATAAATAAAGCCTGGATAAGAAAAATTTGTCTCTCGGCTTTTCTCCAATGGCTTATCGTCCTTTAGCTACCACCTCTCTCCTCATCTTCTTCTTCTGCTTCGCCTCTTTCTCAACCACCTCTAATTCTTCCACGGCTTCCATAATTCTACCCTCTGATTCTCAGAAAGTTTCATTGGGTCTGTACTACGAATCGCTGTGCCCCTATAGTGCCAACTTCATCATCAATTACCTGGTCAAGCTCTTCGAAACCGACCTCATCTCCGTCGTCGATCTCAACCTCGTCCCTTGGGGTAATGCCAAAATCAGAGGCAACGACACCTTCGATTGCCAGGTCGCCTTTTTATCTATTTTTCTTTCTGGGTTATCTTTGATTGAAAAAATTGAATGAATTTTATTCGTGTATACGATATGCGCGTGGTCGCACGCGCATGGGTTTGTTTCCCTTTGAATGCTTTATTATTATTATCTCTGCCATAGGCAGATGAACTCGTTTGATTATGATGATGATTGCAGCATGGCCCGTATGAATGCTTACTCAACACTGTGGAAGCCTGTGCAATCCATATCTGGCCTGAACTGGTAATTTTAAATCAACACTTTGTTACAGAAATGTAAAAGATTGAATTCCATTGCCATTGGTAAAGTAATTGTTGCCATGCGTATATTCCGATAATGGTGTGCACATCTTGATAGTGTGTATGGAAGCTCTGTATATAACTGTGAGGAAGATCGCTAGATCGGTAAATTCATCTAATGATGTTGTAATTCCTTGTATTCATGAATAATCTGTCCTAGCTCGAGCTTAGAAGGATGAAAAACCTTAAGCTTACGAATTGCTTGGTCAGTTTTCATAAGATTTAGGTAACATGCAAATGGGAGGATGCTAAATTTTCATTCACCTCCACCTTGTTGCAGAGTGAGCATTTTCCTTTTATCAATTGCGTGGAGACTTTAGTCTATGAACGCAAGTACCCCCAGTGGGAATCATGCTTCAACAAATTGGGTTTGGATCCAAAACCAATTACAGATTGCTATAGCAGCGGATATGGAAAAGAGGTTGGTCTTCTAATTATTCATGTTGTGTGAGTTATCTTCGTGGAAATGATTTCATGCCCTAGTTTAATATTAATGTCCTCTCAAGAATCAATTTTATCAACATTATACTTGATTTTACTATGTGTACCAATTTGACTTGTAAACTGAATTATATGAATAGATTATCCTTCGGTGAATGACTGAATATTGTTTACTAATGTGCACTAAGATACTTTACTAAAATCATGAATAGCCTTACAGGGGGTACACCATTGAAGGCAGGATGGTTATTTTGGAATCATGCCAAACAAATTATCAGTCCTTTTCTTTTATATTTGAACTTGTAGCTAGTATACTGGACAAAAGGACTTTGAACAAGAGTTTCTTACACAGAGGTACTGGAGTTTCAAGTACCTTGAACTGACTGAACTCTAAACACATTTCTGGCAATTTTGGCAATTTATGATTTATTCTCTTGACTGGACACTAGGTGTACCATTTTGCTTTATGTTCTCATTGCGGCTTATGTACGAGTATATTACAAGCCAAAGTCCTTATGTAGTCTGCAATTGGTTCGGCTTATAATGGGATTAATTTTTCTTTATGAAGCTTGAATTACAATATGCAGCTGAAACAGATGCCCTTGAGCCTCCTCATAAGTATGTGCCTTGGGTAGTTGTGGATGGAGAACCGCTCTATGAGGTTTGTTGTTTTGTCTATGTCAATATTGAAATGTCTTCTGTTTTCTAATATTATCGATCACGGTTGTACAAGAGTTTCTTCAATGTTATTTATTTCTTATCATTTATATTGATGAGAAATGGATAGTAAACAGTTACTATTTCTTTCTCTAAGAAACGATACAATATTTCCCTCGCAGGATTACGAAAACTTTATAAGCTATATCTGCAATGCTTATAAAGGCGTTGCTTTGCCCAAGGCCTGTGGCAAATTGAATATCATACAAGGAGAGAAAACAAATCCTACCCATCCGGTTTGCTTCGGGACAATAATACTGGCATTAGCAGCAAGAATAAAATCAGCCATAACATCATGGACGCGCCAGATGAACACGGTAGTCTCGATATAGATGTGTCTCTACTTCCATTTACTTTTAGGTTGGTTCATCCCTGTTCTTCTGTATTTTCTGGAGCTCTACCTTGCTTTTCTATATTTCCAGTGCCAACTTAAGGCAGGTATGAAATGGAGACTTGATACTAAACAGAGATATATGTATTTTCTGGAGCTCTACCTTGGTTGTTAAACAGAAAGCCAATATGTTCTAAACTAGGATGCCATTACAACAACAAAATGAAGTTATTAGCTCCATAAAAGTCAAAACAAGAGAGTAGTCTTCAGAATCTAATATATATCTATATAGGATGTTATTGTTGCTTATGGATTTCTCCTTAAGCAAGATAATGAATTGAAGAGCCATCAGAAACTTCGATGATGACACACCACCCTTGGCCCTTCTGCTGTTAAAATCGCAGTCAGCTTTCGCTTAAAGAGTGGGTGAGTGAATCGCTGTTGGTGCAAGTTTTGGACCAGAAGGTTCTTAACACTAGCAAATATATCCAAAAGATAATACTTACTCTTCATTCTCAATCAAATGTGTAATCCTATTCACGAGCCTAAAATGATATGCAGCCTCGAATTTATAGAGCGCATTGAATTTTGAGCTGTACTGCAACTCCACAGATAAGATAGAAAATAGGTGCCCTTAAAATACTTTTGGTAAAGGGTTGCATCAATTTTGCAAGATATTACATCACCGGAATGCTTTAGAATTCGGAATAAAGGGAACACGGGGCAAGACCACCATTTTGCATATGATAAATGCCCACCTTTTCCATTTACAGCTCGACATTACCGTTTTTTCGTTCTACATACTACGAGTGTGTGCTTAACAATTACAAAATACATTTGAGATAAGAGTCAGAGACGTATAAATAAAACAGTAACCACGTCATCCAATGGCGGGACTCACTCGGTCAACTTGCTCTATATATAATTTCCAAGACATTACCTAATTAAATTTCTTTTCACTGATTTATTTGCATGCCAACTCATAATGTTATAGTATCTAACTGCCCACTGAACCTCCCTCAATATTGAAAAGAATACATCTCCTAATCGTAATTAATAACTAGCATACAAGGAATACACTAGGTGTAAAAATTTATAAAAACTAGAATGCATATTCTTCAATAGCTTGAGTAATTGCTGATCAAAGTAGGGTTGAAAATAGGGTATCGTCAATGACCTTCACTTCTCTTGTTAATAACTCTAATGCTTGCAAAACTGGGACAGGATAGCAATGGGGCACCAAATCAATCGTGTCTATCTAGAAACTTCTCAATCAGGACAGAAAACGCTGCAAAGCCAGCACAACCGGCGCATGCTGCTTTTGGACCACCTAGAACAATTCATGGGAAGACTGGTAAGAATACAAGGGTAGAAAAAAGGCAGAACACAGAAAGAATATAACAATGACACAGTAAAAGAACTAAGAACTTCAATCTGTTGGATGAGTGGGGGCAGTAACGCCAAGGCATATAAATATGATAGAACAGAAGATCTACTACAGAATACAGCCTCACTCTAAAACATCACACGTCGGCTGTAAAGTTTATAGCAATACACAATGGAGAGTATAGAATGAACAAAGAGCTCCATACATGTGTACTCCAGAAATGGTAACCAAATACTTTGCCTATAATGACTAATACTGTAAACAAATAAAATGTGGCATAAGCTGTAATTAGGTTGGCCTATAGAAAGTCAAAGGCTAGCATTTAGCTTCCCAAGGTTGATGCGAAAGCTTAATAATCAAGCACCTCCGCAATAATTTTAGGAAAGTCTAGGTAACCAGGTCCAGAAATAGCCAAATGTGGCAAGGTATTAGTAACCTACATAAGAACTTCTGGCTATTGGAAAGAGCATTTCCTTTCTATTCCCCATCTATATCTGTATGACAAAGACAACCCTTTTATACATTTTTTTACAACCCTGTTTGAATTAAAGGCATTTTGCAAAACAGAGTTGTCAGAATATCAGTACTTTATAAAACTCTCCTTCAACATTGTAAAATGGTTGTAGAATGAGTAATATAAAATTAATGTTAAAATGATATGATAGTAATCTGAAATAACTTCAAGCAAGATCGTGGACGTCAAAAACTTAAACCTAACTACGGGACCTATGATGGCATCTGCAGTAAAATCTTCTACGACTGCAATTCACAAGCTGGTACGCATTGGTACATAGATAGAAGGCTCAAGTGAAGGGAAAAGATGTTACCTTTCGCAGATATTACACCTCCAGTTACACACCCAGCAACCACGGTATTTGTAGTGTCATGTTTTGCCCGTGCCTGAAAACACATAATCCATGATCATTTTTCATGCAAAGATATAGAACGCAATAGACAGAACAGAATCATATTTCTTTAATTTTAGATTTGCGATCGTACCTTCTCAACAGCACATTCAGCTGCTGAAAAAACCAGGCCCATAACTGCAAATGCTTTGGCAGAACTCCAGCTCCTCCGCCCCATTTGCTTTGCTGTATAAATGAACTGCTGCCTACCAGTCATTTCGTCCTGCATTATAGGGTTGTCCAATGCCCCTAGAAACATACCCATGAACAGCCCAAGCCCACCTCCTAGAAACATTTCCACGGCACAATTTCAAAACATATACAAATTACCAGTACCAAAGTAGGTACCATAAACCCTCAACGGTAGATGAAGCCACAAAACCCAGAAAAACAGAGGAAGACCCATCCGGTTGCTTACAAAGAATTTTTTTTTTTTGTTAAGATGCTTACAAAGAACATAATTTGTTCGAGCTAAACTAGAGTTTTACATTCTCTTGGACATATAAGACTTGAATAAGGAACTGAGTTCAAGCTACAAGGCAAACATAAAACCAGCTTTCAGAGAGCATTATCGACAAAAGCATATTTCGCGTAAAATCCTCATTTCCAAAGTATAAATAATTTTGAACCCCGTAATGGTATAACTAAACAAACCAAAATAGTTCTCGCAAAAAAGGGAAGCTTTTCATGCATTTTCTCCGCAACCAAAGGAGACCAAAAATTGAAGTTGCAGAAAGAGAAATAAAACCCATCTCCGGAAATCTACAAAACTTAACGACCGAAGGGTGCGTTATCGTACCCATGACTCCGCTAACGATACTGCGCACAGCGCAGTTGTTCCAAATATATTGGCCGCGTATTTCCTCGACCGTGGGCAATCTTAGGGGCTCAATCGGAGGCCTCTCTGCCTCTTTTGAGCTCGAAGAACCGTTTGTAGATTCGTTTCCCGTACCGGAAGCCATAGACGTAGCTCGAGTCCGAATACAACAACTAGCATAACAATAAAAATACGCGCTTGCTAGAGCGAGGGAGAACACGGAGCGATGATGAAGATTGGCGAATCACGGAGGCTTTGTGGCGTCGCCACCAGTGAAGTACAGAAGCGGATCTACGAAGCTCTTTAAGAAGCTCAGTGTGGGTCGGTGGACGAAGATATACATTACTGAGGATTAAGCGTGCGGTGCCCGCTGCAATCTTGGGAGGCGAGAATTTAATTATCCGCGTGCGGTGCCCGCTGGAGTATGTAGTTTATAAAATTTATCACTACACTCTCCAAAAAAAAAACTATACTCTAATATTTTTTTGTAATTAATTTAATTAATATAATTTTATCGTTTCATTCTAATAATTTTAATTTTACACGACTATCATCTATTTATAATAGAGTTATAAAATAAATTTCAATTTTTTTAAAAAAAAATTTACATGTTATACATGAATAAAGAAAAGCGGTACATTCATTTATTTTATAAAATCAAATGGTAATTGCTAAACAATTTTCTATAGTGATTCTTTTCTTTTATTTCCACTGAGAATAAAATCATTTGTGGTTTGCTCTCAAATTAAATATGTTGGATAATGAGAGCATGTGTTGTTGCAAATGGATAATCAGAAGAGGGTCATTAGTCCCTTCACACATGACTTTGGCCAGCCATTATCTTGTAATGAAATGGCTGTTTGATGACTTCAATGTTAGGAATAGGAGCAACGTCCTAGGGATGCTCTCACTTTGGAAATTTGAAAAACAAATGCTTTATTGATATATTTTTACCTAAAAAAGCACTCTTGATATTGTTGAAGAAAAATCTTACAATCTTAGGCGTAAAGAAAAAATGCTTTGGATTTTGTAGTTGTCCTGCTTCTGAGTCTCTTGTTGAAGATTTGGTTGTAAATTGTAGTTTGTAAGTGATACAATGCATTTAACACTTTACGTTACAGGCGAGGGGTTTGAAGAAACATCTGAAGAGGCTTAATGCTCCAAAACATTGGATGCTTGACAAACTCGGGGGTGCATTGTGAGTGAGATTCTCTTCATAATCCTAAGGTTATTTGGAACTCAGTTTCCTTTCTGTTCGGTGTGTGATGTTTTCTTGTTCTATAATGTAGGCTCCCAAACCATATCTGGGCCACACAAGTCCAGAGTAGGGTGCTACCCGCACCATACGGTGCGAGGTAGCCCCCTCCCCGCACCCCGGCCGCATGGTGCGGGGGTGGGGTTTTCCCTTCCGCCCCTCGTCCCGTCACATTTTTACTTCAAATATAAACTACATTTCACTATATTTAAAAATTATTTCTAGATTCAAAAGTAATCAAAAATATATTTTTAGATCCAAATTGTAAATTTAAATTTTGTAAATATGACTATAATTTAAAATTTTATGTAGTTTTTAAATTTGCTAGTGCATATTTTGTGTAACTTGTAGTATAGTAGTTTTAAACTATATAGTTTTTAAATTTGCTAATGCATACTTTGTAAATAAGTCTAACAAATTGTAATATATATATATATAGTTATATGTACACAATTTCTAAAATATACATATATATTTATATTTATATATATAAACATATATTTATGTTTTTGTATATATATAAATATTTATATTTTTATATATAATATATATAAGTAAGGCCGGGGCGGGGTTGGTCCTTCCTCGCGCTCCGCCCCCCCGCCAGGGGGATTACAGGGTAGTGTTGCCCGCCTGCCCCCACCCATGCGGGGGCGGGGCGAATGGGGCAGGGTAGCGGGGTGCAGGGCCCGCTGCCCACCCCTAGTCTAGAGGGTGCTTGACTTTTGATCCTTATTCTGCGGAGCAGGTTGAAGTACGCACTCACATACCGTGAGGTTATTGCTATTCTGATGCAGCGACATGTTTTGGTTGATGCAAAGGTTCGGACTGATAAGACATACCCTGCAGGATTCATGGGAATGCACATTTGCTACTACTATATTTTTTTTTACTAGTATTGGTAATTATATCATTACGTGAAGTTTGACCCAACGGCTGTAGTAAGGCATTTTAATATATTTAGTTATGTAAACCATGTTACTCACTAAAAAATGTCATTTTTGTTTCAGATGTTGTATCAATTCCCAAAACAAATGAGGACTTCTGTCTCCTTTATGATACCAAGGGTCGGTTCTGTCTCCACTCAATTAGAGATGAAGAGGCAAAGGTTGGTCTAAACAAACTACTCGGTTGAATACTGAATCTATTGATACTTCTTTCTTTGATGGCTTGCTACTTATACTGCCTGATTATTGCTTTTAAAACAATGGTGATTCCATAACTGTAAGTGCCCAAGGTAATGACATTCACTAGAAAAGTCAATTTAATTGCTATTTGTTACTGTGTATGTTCTCTCGCGGAACATTTTTAGAGTGATTTACTATACATGTAAAAGAAATAATTCAAAAATGGCTTTGGGGTGGAGAGTCTGAATGTGCACTGTAAGTACTAGTCAACCCAAGAAGTTGAAATTTCAGTACATGAAAAAATCCATGGATAAAAGATCACCCTCGTTGAACGCTTGTCTTTAGAGTTTGAGCTTAAAATCCGATGTTGCTATAATTTGTGTTTGATAGCTGTTGTATTTTGTTACCCTGCCAAGCAGTGGAGCGCATCATGAGTCTAATTCATGTGCTTCATTTACTTGACCTTAGGTTTGGTTAGGCAATGTTTGTTGAGTTGTAGGAGGTAGGTTTCAATTACAAAAAGAAAAATTGATTCATATTGCTGGTTCTGACCCTGTCTTCTTCTCTTGTAGTTTAAGCTCTGCAAAGTCCGGTCAGTGCAGTTTGGGCAGAAGGGAATTCCCTATCTCAACACCTACGATGGGCGAACTATTTGCTACGCTGACCCACTTATCAAGGCCAATGACACCATCAAGCTAGATTTAGAGACCAACAAGATCGCCGAGTTTATCAAGATTGATGTTGGAAATGTTGTCATGGTGACCGGTGGAAGAAACAGGGGTCGTGTTGGGAGTCAGTTCACATCCAAGACGCCCTTGGTCATGAATTTGCAACCAGTCTTGGAAATGTTTACACCATTGGCAAGGGTACTAAGCCATGGGTGTCTCTCCCCAAGGGCAAGGGTATCAAGTTGTCCATAATTGAAGAGGCTAGAAAAAAGGCTTCAAGGCCAACCGATCACTGCTGCATAATCAGTGTTGCGGATCCTTTGTAGTTTTAGCGGATTCCGAAGGTGAAACTTTTTGCAAGTTGGCCCATCCATGTGAGGTTCATGTTTTGGTTTAATGTTGCAGTACTGGGTTTTGGACAGTTTTGAGTTGTATATGTTCAATTGTTCAATTTTCTGGTTTGCAAATTTTGTTTATTAATTAAAGTTTTATTAATCGAGAAAAGGGAGGCTAGATATTTTGATTGCATCCAACTCTGTCTCGCAGAAGATAAGTAGTGTGCTGTCACAAACCACCCAGATCAGACGGACGGTTAGATCTTTGTGTTGCCGTCAAACAGCCCCAGTTGTTGATCCACTGAAAATAACTAGGTTCAATTCTTACTGTGTTGTCAAAAAGGAAATAAAGAAATTTTTGTACATAGAACGATCATCTAATTGAAGCAGATTCAATAGAAAATGTGTGCACAAATTTTAGGAGTGACAAATGATTGTGCTCCTATGGCAGGATCTTGAACTGGAGACTTTCCTGAGCAAAACCTCCTCCCGCTAACTGGAGGGGTTTTTATTTTTAGGCATGGGATTGATTTTAGTTGTGTGATTTTATTTTTATTTTTTGGGCAATGCTACTATGTCTCTCAATTTGTCCACTTGGTATGCTCTTTAGTACAAATTGCACTTTTCTTTTTGTTTTTTACTTTTTGTTTCAAACATTTTTTAAAAAAATAAAAAATATGCCAATATATTTATAGCCACTTCTTTAATTAGTAATTAAAAAAAATTAAATACACGAATGGACAAAATGAGGAGATATATTATTATTATTATGACGACTACTACTACTACATAGGCAAGTGGATAATCTCCAAATTGCTTGTTGCTAAGCGTATCCATGTTGGCTTCATCAAAGCCATCCAAGACAAGTCAATAATCTCCAAATTACTTGTTGTTTAGAGCATCCACGTTTGATAAAAATAAAATAAAATATTATTATTAAATTTAATACTTAAATTATTCAAATTTACTACTACAGAGGCAAGTGGATAATCTCCAAATTGCTTGTTGCTAAGAGTATCCACGTTAGTTTCATCAAAGCCATCTTCAAAATTTGATGAAAAGTACAAGTTTTTCTTAAATTCAAAACCATCATATCCATAATCACACATTAGATTAACCATTGGATTCATCAAAATAATAATATTATATTATTTTTTAATAATAATATTTTAATTTTTTTTCATATTTTGCAATTACACTAACCATATGTATATTAATAATTTAATTTGATACTTAAATTATTCAAATTAAATTATTGATTTCCAACTAATTTTTTTCTTCAACTTAATTACCCAACAAATACATTTTTGACAACCCTTATTCTACCCAACAATCATATATACAATAACCCTATAATTTCTTGGAAAACAGAATGGACAACTTTTTCAGAGTACTGTGTTTACATTACAGAAATGCAAAATATATTGTGATAACCCCATAACCTCTACTCCTATTTTGCATATACATTATAGTATGCTCAATCTTATACAATTTGTGTTTATATGCTCAATCCAATACTCTGGGGATGCAAACCGTGAAATATACCAACAATAGATTCATATAAATTATCACACATTGGGGATACAAATCACACACGTATACAATCAATACATTACAAAAATGCAAAACACAATACATTTTTTTCCAAGTGGTTGCTTGACAATCCGCAACACTGAGTGCGCTTGAGACAATCAACCAACAATCATTAAGCCAAAGTCAGAACAATGTATTCTGGGTCATCCTAAATTTAACACAATACCCCGTATTGAAAAATGGTTCATCGAAAGCAAAAGCCCATTGCATTTCTTTTTGAAACTAGGGTTGCAGGAGATTTGAAAACCAGACGAACCTGATAGGATGCAAAGGTCGTGTCAAGTTGAAATAATACACCAATATGGAGCTCTGATTTTGCGTGAAGATAAGAGGAGAGCAAGAATCGGTGCATTGCCATTACAGAAAGAAAGAGAGAAAGGGGGGGGGGGGGGCAAAAACACGGGGCGAAAAGGTGAGAAACCGATTTGTTCCACTATGATTTTACGTGAAGAATTTAAGAGATGAGGAATCTGTCCACTGCAAAAAAGAGAGAAAGAGAGAAATGGGGAGAGAAAAGACACAATGAGGAAAAAGAGAGAGGGAAATGAAAAATAAATGGTTGTTCGATTAAACTGGAATAAAATACATGGTTGATGAGTGTACAATACCTCTTTAAATTTTAAGGAAGACTAAATTCACTGTGGCTCAAAACTTGCCACAGATGTCTTTATCTAATCCAATGCAGGTGTATTTTCAATAAATTTGTCAAATTTTACATTTGGCTAGTCTTTTAATGAATCCAATACCAATGCTTTAAGGTAGGTTGATATTTTCAGGTGAGTGAGATTTTTTTCCCCCCGAAAAAAATTATGCTTTCATTGATCCTTGGAACTTGAACCAAATGTCTATGGATTTGCATTCATCTTGGGCGTATCCGAGGGGTATTGTTACAAGATGTGAATTCATTTCATGAATACGTTGTTAATTTTTTACACGAAATTTATCTAGCTCTGCTTAGATGAATTATTGGTGGAATAGTTGGACATGAAACTACTATTTGAAAAAAACAAAGCAATGCATGGTTGCGAACTGGAAAAACAGGGAAACAGACTCGCATGTGAAGTTATTCAAACTACAAACATATGCTACAAGTAATTGCAACATACAACACATTAAAACTTGTAATGCAAAGCATCAAGATTGGTCTCTTGTAATGTCCCTGATAAAAGCTTGAAGATTCTTTTCAGTTGATCCACCTTCAGCAATTGCTTTGTGACAGGCATCTTGAAGTTCTTTCGCTCGCTTATTCAATTCAAACCCCTCATTGTTTTCTTGATTCATAAACCTCTTCAGGAGATCTGAAATCTCTCCTCTTGTCACCAAATTTTCAGATTTCACATCTTTCTTAATCCTCCATCCAACTCTCCAGTCATCCACAATTCGTTTACAGTTTGGGACTTGATCAAAAAATATGGGTGAAGTAAGCATTGGAAGACCAGCAAAAACACCCTCTAATGTGGAATTCCATCCACAATGTGTCCAAAACCCTCCTATGGAGGAGTGGCACAAAACCTTCAATTGGTCGCACCAGGGTATCACAAACCCCATATCACCACAACCATCTTTAAACCTAGCAGTGTTCCCCCTGGACACCCACAAGTACCTAATACCACTATCCATCACGCCACCAACAATTTCATTCATTTGAGCTTCTGACATAGAGTGGAAACTTCCAAATGAGATGTACAAGACAGAACGAATAGGTTGAGAATCCAGCCAATGGAAATAGTTTACACCATTGATGTTGCCATTGGAGCCTGAGGCATTCTCTTGAAGTTCTAAGTAGGGTATGGAAGGGCCAATGGGGTAGACTGGGATTGAAAGTTTTGCTCTTAAAGTATCAATGACTTGAGCTTCAAGCTCGTGGACGGAAGTGAATAGTAGATACTGCGCTTTGGACACTGACAAAATACAATCTCGGGTAATAGGCAAGACTTTCAGCCCATTTCCAGAGAAAAAGGTCGGAAGATCTGCAAGGCATGTTGTAAGGACTCCGGGGATGTAATCAACAAGCTCGTCTCCCCGTTCTTAATCAAACACATCATAGAAACATAGAGAAAGCTATCAGCTAGATGTTGTAATGAAAATTACAAAAAAAAAAATAAAAAATCCATAGAAACAAGATGATTTTTATTCAACTATTGGGGTAACTACAGACAAATTTTCCTTCTAGCCATATTAAATCCACAAGCTTCTTTATTAAGGATGCATGATACTAACTAGGTTTTTTTGAAATTTATGATTGCACATGCATATCAAACCCATAACAAATATTGAAGGAATGAAAATCATAGTGTCAACTAGATAACGGGCTATACCAATTGAGTCATTGACTATTGGCCGGAATTTGTTGTTTTTCAAAAACATATTAACAATTACCTTCTTCTTGTTGCATTTCCCTCGATTCATAGTGACATAAATTCTCACATATGACACATCTGTGTTGTATGAAGTATAAGATTTAATCACTTTCCATATGACCTTTATAATAGGCAGAACAAGAGATGCTCTGTTACCTCCTTCACCAAGAGCCCTTTGGGGGTAAGTTGAGATCATCCTATAATTTCATACGTTGAGTTTTGGTACTTATCATCTCCACACATCATACATCATATTTATTTTTATTTTTTTAATTTTTCTAAACTAATTGAATTTTTTTAATCATCTTTCATATACATATATTTGCTAAGAAAAAAATTAAAAAAAATAATATATAGCATGTGGTGTGAAGATGATAAATTTAATTTTTTAACTCAATTAATAGTTCCAACTAACCCAAAATAAAAACTTTCGATTACCTTAAAATAGGGAAAAAGAGAATGCATAATCTATATGAGAAAAGTTTAAAGCTTCACATCAACTGGTGAGTGGTGTCTTGTCCATTATCAAATCCACAAGGCACGCAGGCAGGGAAAAATTTGATAGAGAAAGAGGTTTTGGAAGCATCTCACCTGACAGTTCAACCGGGAAATGCCCCTTCTGCACTAGGAGCTCGAAATGGTGAAGCACCGAGAACACCGTCGCGGACATGGTCATTAATGACGCCACCGGAATATTCCTCCGGTTCCCCACTCTGACGACCCAAATCAAATAAGTATCGGCCACTATGGCACTCACCGGATGCTCAAGCCGGTCCAGCAGCTCCTCAAAGGGCGCTTCCATCGTCGTATTGACCGCCTGAATGAAGCCGGGAAAATCTTTAGCACGACCAATCTCGGAGGGTATGACGTTGGGTATCGTGGCGAAGCGTATGTTAGCCGGCTTAGGTTCTTCTCCAATGAAGCCGAGCCACTCCTCGGTGACGACGAAGGTGACGAGGATGGATGGGCATTTCAAAACTAGTTGCTTGCAAAAGTTCATCATGGGGTTGATATGGCCTCGTCCGGGATATGGCATCGCCACCACGTGGCAGACAGCGGATGAGCTCTTTTTGGTAGGATCCATTTCTGGCAGCTGATCTTCACGGTCGACGCAAGCTCCGCGCAATGGCAGGCAGCAACTCCGGAACAAGACGGGAAACGGCACCGAGCCACTGAGGTAAGAAATTGATCCTTAGAAAGCTTTGGCAGTGGCGGCTTAAATAGATAGAGAAATTTAAATTTACCACGGTACGAATTGATGAGTGCCGTGTTGACGAGTTGGCAGTGGCGGCTCAAATAGATGGCGGCTTATATGGCTCTGGCCTCTCGACGAATTGGTTTTGGTGAGTGCCATGTTGACGAATTGGCAGTGGCGGCTCAAATAGATGGCGGCTTAAATAGCTCTGGCCTGTTGACGAATTGGTGAGTGCCGGGTTGACGGACGGGTGTTGACTTGGCGGTAGACTTCTTCTGAACAATAATTATTTATCGATAATAACATTTACGTTGTTTACGAACAATATTTTATTATCATTACATTCAAAGTTTGTCTCTTCAGTTTATAAAATAGGAAATATTTAATCATAGTATAAATCTTATATAATAAAGTTTTATCAATAATGTATTATATTGTAAAACTTTGTATTATAAAATAAATATAAAATATTATATTAAATAATGTCATTTATATAAATATTTATATGCAGACGTCTATATCATATACTTGCGTTAAGAAGCCTCAAATAATTATTATTTTTTTCTTGACTAAAATAATTGATTCGGGGTAGGTATAAAATGAATTTGGCCCACGTACGGACAAAATAAGAGCATGCCTACATCAGCCATGATGCCAAAATCAACAACAAAAGAAGGTTAGTTGGACAGCAGCAAGATGACAATTTCTAATTGAAGACACCAGAAAGTTCATTCGAATTTGTCTAAGAATAATTTCTACTTTTTCACCTGTCTTGTTTTTGGTTATTTTTAAATAAAGGGAGTGAAGAAAGTTGGAGCATACGTCTCCTTCCATTAATCTATCAAACTACTTTTTCTAAATTAGGGATGAAACCAATTTAATAAAATTAAAATTATTTACATAAAGCGTCGATTTTAATTGACATAAAATCTTTATGATTATATGAAAATACTAGACATTTATAGTTGAAAACTACCTAAGAATTATCAAGAGGTAATAATAATCCGATAAAGTAAGATCATGCGTCCACACTTTTAGCTCTCTAGCTATCATTAAGTATATAATAATCATTAGTTATTAACAATATAAATTATTCCGATGCAAAGAGAAATTACATCGTGCGGATCACCTTATTCCATCAACATGGCCGTGAGTCGTGACCATCTGCCAACCAAGTAAGCTCCTGTATTCTTCCGATGCCCAACTTTTGCGTCAAAATGCAAGAGTTTTCACGGCAAGCTGATGATACGAAGGGAACATTATTGGGCAGTTTTGCCAATCAATATCGTATGGGTCGTGAGGGCTTTTCCGGGGCGAGATTTTATGATTGACAACAGAGAATAAATTGCAAGCAACGACCAGAGGAAAAGAGACTGATTGATCAAGATACAATTTTTTTGTTTAAGTGGTCATCTAGATATTAATTAACAATTTATGAAAGGAATGCAGTATACTATGCGATAAGAAACAATATAAACAACATCGAGCCATCTAATTTCTTAATTGCAACAGAAAGGGAAAAATGCACAAATCCTGGTTATTCCAAAACTTTCTGAGATCCTATCTATGTACATGTGTTTGTTGCATGCCATAAGTACCTTGCGGCACAACTCCGGATTCGTGATGAGAACCAGCACCAGCAGGGCCCTGAAACTAAATAGAGTACGTAATTTAAGAATGACCGTAATTATCATTTAAAAGCTACAATATTATGTAGTTCAAATACAAGTCATCAAGTTATGCATAAAGAAGAGTAAGTTTATTACCGTATAGATTAATATGGTGGGAGCAAATACTTTACCGACTATTTTTCCAGTTTCATAATATGAGAACCAGAGACGTCACAAAGAAGGTTGACTTAACTAACCATGTTACTGACAAAATAAAATCATTTACGTGGTGCTGTCTAACTTCCAACAGTTTCATGGGTGAGTGAAAATCTGAAAATGTAAGAGGTTTCTATTGTACTGTCCAGGAGATATTGTTAAGAAAAGCAGCTTTCCACATCTTCCTTCAAACCTAACACGTCAATTTAAAGCTCAATTGGCACTGATCCAAAATAGGTCTCAGTTTCTTTCAACTAAGTTCCAGTTTCACGGTGCAATAAGCTCAAGGTGATGCACAGAGCATGCACAATCAGTTTGGTTTGAAAAAAAAAAAAAAAAAACTATCCTTTATGCATATTTTACAAGATAGAGTTCATAAATGGTCACTGTTCTTGTGAATGAACAAATCCACATTGCCGGTCCATTTATCAGTTTACGAACTCAATCTACTATCCTCAGCTGTGTGTCAAATCTAAAACTTTTTTTTTTCTTTACAAATTACAGTCTCAGACCCTAAAACAGTATGCACCAAAGTTCCACTACTTTTAATCTAGAGGGTGGTAACATCAACAACAGCAAAAATCATCACTCCACTGGGACTGAAATTTTTCAGAATGCACTAGTGAGCACACTAGGGTACATACCTGATCCGTTCCATAAGGATCAGGGTATGAATTTCCTCCATATGCCATACCATGATTGCTGTAACTTGCAGCATATCCAGTACCTGAATATAAACCACTCCAAACGTTAAAGAGTTTAACTTAATTGATTGCTTAATTTCTGCAAATGCAATAAGCGGCAATAAAACATATTCCAAGAAAAACCAAATCAGTCAAAGATGAATTACTTGGGTTTGCTGCTATCGCTGCTGCAGCAGCAGCAGCCCTTGCTCTCTTCTCCGCATCAGCCAGTTCCGCACGTAGTTTCTCAATTTCACGAGTCATGGAAATCATATATCTATCCATTGCTTGCCTGTGCTCGAGGTTACTAGCACGTGTTTTCTTCTCGTTTTCGATAGCAGCCCTATTCATATCCCATAACAGAAGTGGTATCATTTGAAACTTTCGAAAAGATAACCATGTAATTTCTTATTACTTTCAATCAATTCCATCATAGAACATCAAGTACTCGAACGAACAAAATAACTCCCTCTTCCCCCACCCTTCCAAAGTGGCTTTGCTTTCTCTAATTAAACTCCTTGCTTAACTCAATTCAAATTCGATGCACGGTTCTTTTCAGATTATGCATCTTTAACAGGCTTCTCAACAATTTATCTGATATTTCCGCCACTAAATTTGCCTAGTTTCAATTAAATGCATAAAAATGAAAAGTGAATGGGAGTAAAATTGCATAAGAAAAATAAAATCAGGAAAAAATCACCTTCCTCTCTGAATCTCCTTGCGCACGCTCTCAATGTTGGCCTTAATAGACGGGACTTGCTGCAACTCCGAGCGTGCCCTGGCGAGATCGTCCTCGATGGCTTGGAGCTGCGCCGAGAGCTCCTGGCGTGCCCCGCCGAATTTCTGCACATCGGACCGCACCTGAGCGAGCTCGGCGCTCATCTCATCGATCGCACGAACCTCGGCCTCCATCTTCAAGGACCTCTCGTACAACTCACTCGCTTGAGCATCTCTCTCGGCTTTCACATCGGCGGCCTTCTCCGAGAGGTGTCGGAGATCCATCTGAGCCGAGCGGAGGTTGTGCTTGAGGGCCACATGGGTGGAGGCGAGCCGTTGGTTTTCCTCGAGAAGGGATTGGATCTCGCGGTGCTGAATGGCGATTCTGTCTTCGAGGACAACGGAGCTCGGGTGGTGGTGGGACCTAACAGATGGCGAGGGGTGGTGGGGGCCACGAAGGTGGTGAAGGAGGCGAGCGTCGTCGATTCGGGCTTCTTCCCGGAGTTTCGAGGCATTGGAAGTACGGTGCCTTCGTCCGGCCATGTCCCAGATTTCCCAGCAGCTGAAGCTTGCCTTGCCAAAAAGAACAAAGAAAAACACAGTTGCTGCTCGATCTCCAAATTTATATTATTCATTTTTCATAATTTAGACCGACGAAATGAGTTGGGAATTGAACAAGATATTATTAAAATTTAAAATTTTAAAATTAATTAATTTATTATAATTTATATAAAAATTTTAGAAATTTTTAATAATTAAATAAAATAAAATAAAATATTTCTTATATTCAAACGTTAATCTCTTTTTTATGTTGGGAATATTTTATTTTAAATATATATTTTTAAAATTTTTTAATAAGTTACGTAACATCATAAACAAAATAAATGATACAAGTTAAAAACATAATAACATTACTTATAATTTAGTCTTTGATAAAAAGTCATAAATCTATAGTTTATTTAGGAATGCATGATTTTCAATTTAATCTAAGTTTCTTGGTTAGTTTCTTGACATAGTTGGCCATCAATAAGAATTCATGAAAATATAAAACTTTAGTACCACAGAGAATATCTTCCAGAGCGCTGCTATATACAGTCCTCCTAGAGGACTGTATTGCAGTCCTAGTGTCTAAAATGACTAAATTGTCCACATTTTTAGAGCTTGAAATTACTACTTTACCCATCCTTCTTCTTCAACCTAAAGCTAAACGAAAACATCTAAAATTTTGCAGTACGAATACTACTGCGCCCCAGACCAATCTGCAGCATCATTGACCACCACAACCCATGGACGGAAAAACCACTTCCACCATCAACGGCGTCACATACTCAATGATTTTTTTCTTTCCCTTTTTTCTCCACCATCAACAAAACATGCTGTTTGTTTTTGTTCCATTTTCCTCAAGTTTTTTTTTGGGTCTCAAGCTCTACCTCACTCGTTTCTCTTTTCTTCCATTTTCCTCAAGTTTTTTTTTTGGGTCTCAAGCTCTAAATCTAGTTTTTTTTTCTTCCATTACCAGAATCAAATACAAACAAATTCTACGATTTTCATCTGCATGTGAAGAAGAAAGAGGATTTACTCTTCTCTAAGGAAGAGGATGACGACATAGCATACGATGGGGAGAGGCGACAACGACGACGACGGCCACCGACGATGGGGTGAGGGGGGGTGATTTCATCTGGGTGAGGGGAGCGATTTCAGCTGCTTATGGGGGCCTTTTGATTTCCTGTAATGAAATGCAACGTTTCATTTAATAATGAAACACTGCGTTTCATTATGTTTGCAATACAGTCCCCATTCGGGGACTGCAATAAGAATTTCTCTATCTTCCAAGTGTCTGGCGCGTGTGATGGTACGTGTACTCCACGCGTCTAGAACAGCTGGTGTGCGTGGGGGCGTGTGCGGAGAGTGTTGTCCACGAGCTCTAGTTCTCTGCCTGCCAGTAGGCTGCTTCTGAGTCACTTGCGAGCGTGTAATACACGCATTGAGAAAGGGCAATGCGCATGGATGGAGCGTAGGAGCATGTCTACCACGCATCTAAGAAGGCTAGTGCACGTTAGAGCGCTTGTGGAGAGTGTTGTAGGAGCGTGTCTACCACGCGTTTAAGAAGGTCGATGCATGTGTCATAATTTCTAAGAGATTTGTTCAGGACCACACCTCGACACGACTCATGGAGGGTCAGGATAGTCATATGGCTAGCCTACTTGCATGTCTTGACTCAAACCATGACACGCAGTGGGCGACCGTGGAGGCTACTAGCCGTACGCAGACCATGTGCGTAGGCTTGCGCGTGCCTTTGAGCGTACACCTGTGCATGCATGCGTGCCCCCGCATTACTTAGCGAGGCTAGTGGCGTGCCCTCACAGGCATGCCAACCAGTGCACGGCTCCAGCCCTTGCCTTGCGACCCCATAGTCCAGACCGTTAGTTTGGGCCATGCATGCTCATCACCTAGGCTACCAGCCCGAGCCATATAGGACCACCGCCCAAGCCACTTGACTGGGCACCACAGCAGCAGCACGACATCACCCTGTGCCCACCATCAGTACTAGGCTTAGCACCATGCCATGCCCACCATCAGTAGGCCAAGCACAACGCTATGCCGTGTCCACCACCAAACCAACGCGTGGCACCATGTCACGCCATGCAGCGAGCCGCAGACCAAACAATGACTAGCCTAGCTGTGGACCATGCACCACCTTAGCTCACCATGGGCCATGCATGCCACGGCCACCATGGCTAAATTATCATTTTTATTATTTTTATTTATTTTATTAAAAAACTTGATTAATTATTATTTCATTTGTTTATTTATTTTATTTTATTTTGCCTAGTGACCTTTTGGGAGTTTTCACTTTGTAAACTCTATAAATAAGACCCTTAGATATTTCATTAGGATCTTTTGGCATTTTGACTATAGAGTGGCCGGCCATAGGGCTTGGAGAAGTGTTATTTTCGGTACTTCATGCACTTGGGCTCTTTTGGGGTGCAATTCGTGAATTCCCAAAGAGAAGATCTTCACCGTACAATTCGTGAATTGGTGTTGGTTCATTCTATCTTTTAATATATTGAGTTTCTTTTCAATTTTTTGTGCAATTCGTGAATTAAGAATTGTTTGGTTCCTTTGTTATTTTCATTTTCTCTTAATTGTGTTCTTGTGGAGCTTGTTGCTTGATTTGGAGAGTGGAGGCCGAATCTCCCATTGGGGAATTTGGATTTGTGGTGTTTTGTGCTAAATCTCTTGTTTGCATGTAATTCCTCACATGTTCATGAGATCTCATTAAAGTTATTTGAAGAATCCTATCTCCCACACATCAATTTCGGCTAGCTCTATAATTGGCCTTTTCATTCACATTCAATTGCCTCAAATCACAAAACTCTAGCCTCCCATCAAGCCATACACGCCCCCATCAAATCCCATAACCAAGAAAACCCCAAAAACTCTAAATCTCACATTAAGCAATTCGGACATAGCCTCCTTGGCTTGGCCGAAACCCTAGATCCTAAAAAGTCTCACTTTTATTTTTCCCTCCATCATTTGATTGGTCAATCTCCTTGATTGGCTCACTCAAATTTCATCTTCCCACAAAAACACAAATTTTCCCATCCATACTACCCATTTTCGGCTAACCCTAGCTCACCTAGATCTCTAGATCTCAAATCCTATTTTTTAGGAATTTCACAATTCCTAACTTTTAGGATCTCACAAGCCACCTTTGCCCTAGCCGAACACACCCCCATAAGCCTTGGCCGAACCCCTCATCAAATCTAGCCCCACTCACTCATTTCTAACCCCTAACCAAGATCACCCTTCATCCAACCTTAGCACGCAAGTGGCGCCTAGCACACCAAGGGTCACTAGCCGTGTATCATCATCACCCAAATCTTGATCACTTAGCCCAAACACCATCCATACTTCTCACCATTGAACCCTAACCTCACTTCACCTAAGCTCCTATTGGGCTACACGTGATCTACACAAAGCAAAGAAGTCTCATCGGTTGTTAGAGGAGCAACAAGGCGAGGATCAGACCCTTAGTGTTTGGAGGCTTGACCAAGGTCCCCAACAGCATGTCAAAGCGCGTGTGGAGAGTGTTGTCCATGCGCCTTTTACGTCTACCAACGAGTAGGCTGTGTCTTAGGCACGTTAGTGCGTCTAATACACGCAATGCGCCTAAGACACGCTCTACTCTACGATAGGGAAGTGCACATGTATTAGGCACACAAGCGTCTAGGATGGTTGATGTGCGTGTGGAAGGTGTTGTGCACGCACTTTTTTCCATGCCTGCAAGTGGGCTATGTCTAGGCGTGTTGGCACGTGTAATGCACGCGCTTGACAATTACATGCAATTTATTATTTAGCTAGGGAAACTCTGTATGATCTACCCTTATTAGTAATTTTTTCTTGGTGCGCTCAATCTGTTCAGAGTTGCTTCACTTTGAGATACGAGGCCTTGCATATGTGAGAACTCCAGTCTAGGAGTTCCCAATGTCTATAAATTTCATATTTTGAATGGCTGAATTTCGTTTAACACTCACTGGACCTGGTTTCTATTCAATTGCTATGAAGGTAATTTCAATGTTGTTTTACTTTGTTCTTATTTTGTTGCTTGTTGACGACACGATATTTAATGTATAAAATTCAAATTAAAATTTATCATGCAAATCAAATCATGCCATGTCAATATTTGATGGGTGGTTCACACCAGTTTGCAAGTAAGAGGACCTAGATAGGCTACAAATTCTACCATGGGCCAAGTTGTAGGTACGGAATCGTTCATGAATTAATGAGGCAATATCACTACCAAAGTTAAATAGGGTTCCACCAAGCCTTGTAGATCATATCAGAGTTAGGCATAAGAATCGTTAGATACCACAATTAAGGAAGCTTAATGTATTACAAGGAAAATTAATCTGGTTAGCTTTTGTAGCATTCTCAATGAAGCTATCCATCTTAATATTGAAGGAAATTTGATCTTGTTAACTTTCCTGATGGTCTCATGTGGGTTTTTATTTTTAAGACACAAACATTTGTTTGCTCTGTTTTGGTGATAATTTATCGCACCTCTGCCTACATACTCAACGTCATTCAAGAAGGAGTGTATCTTCATGTTCTTACATGATTACATCTCTGTCTAAGGGATTTTAGTGTGTTTCTATTTGAGAAGAACTCTTTCCTTGTTCTCGTTCTAAAGTCCATGTTTAGAATATGATCTCGTATTATCACTGCAATTTATATATAACTGGTGTTGAAAATTTGGACCTCCCAAATTCACCCTCCTAAGATCTACTCTTTGCAGGAATAATAAAAAAAAGAGAAATAATAACAACACAAGAAATTTACGTGGAAACTTTAAAATAGGAGAAAAACCACGAGATCTAGAGAAGAAAATTCACTATGTGAAAAATTATTACAAGCACACAATTTTTCTCCTCACCCCAAACACACCCACAAAAGCTTCCCCACTAGTAAAACTTTAACTTTACACCTCTTCCCCTTTTACAAAAAAGGCCAACAGAGAAATTTAACTAAAGTTAAAAGTTATTATATAAATTTTCAACTAGTGCACTTAAATTAAGAGACTAAGCCTCTTATTTATAACTTGGCCTAATGCTTCTTTATTTACATCCCACGGTGTGAGACTAAAAAGGAGCAATAAGTCAACAACTAGATCATCTGATTGGTATATTCGATGTATCTCGACCTTACTTTTGTTTGCCAGATCAAGCTGCCTCAGACATTCAAATCTTGGGACTTCTTTCTTTTTTGTTTACATAACAGCTGTTCTAATTTGAACTCAGAAAACGTAGTGATTGCTCATTCTAATCTCAGCCTTCACTATTGACTTTTTTCCTTATAGGCAAGTGAAAACGCACTATTATGCCTTGAAAGGAACGATATTGCAAACCCCAAAATAGATGCATTCTTTGAAAATTTGTAACTTTTGGACAAAATTAGGAGATTTGAATGAAAACTGAAAAGTTTTATTTGACATCAGCCACTTCGCCACCTGATCAGTTGGCAGAGAAGCAGCAGCTTGATTCTTATGTTTTGGAGTGCAAAGAAAGATTATCCCGACTGACAATTTATGAAATGAAAAGAATTTTTCAGTTGATTATGATGATCGAGAAGAAGATTTAATTATTCTCTTGAAAAATTCATGTAGGGGAAAACCGAAGCCTTCAGATATGGTTGTGTTAGTCAGATGAGTTTCTTTAGCAACTAGCAAGTGGGAAAAAAATGTTACATATGAGGATCTAGAAAGAAGTGGTATAGGTCTAACAAGTTTCTTAGTTCCGATATTTGGCTATCAAATGATTCAAATCATTCCCATGTTCCTCAAATAGGATTTAAGGGCCAGATGCTGTCGATCACTGTAAATTCTGTCTCCATATCAGTTCAGACGCAGGCTGCAGAGTACTAAAAGGTATGAAGAGCGCTGAGAAAGGCAACAAACATCCGTTACTTTGCAAGGTGACAGGATGTGCAGCAAGCACTACTTCAGATATGAAATCAATAAGAGGAATCTACGAAATTTGCATGACCGACAACGACTTACCCTCATACTTTGAGCCTTGAGGTATGTTCTCTGTTACTGGGTTTACACGACCTGCTAATCTTGGTGGCAACTTCTGTTAGATGCACATTATTTGGATCAAGAGTTTTTTATTTATATCGCACAATTCTTGAGAAAAAAATAAATAAAAAAAAAGAAAATAAAAACAAGTGTGTATTAGAAATCTGGTGAATAAAAAATTAAAATTTTATATGGGCAGGCCACAGGGATTGATTAGTCACTGTTGATTAAGGCCCACTTTCGCAAGCCTGTTTAATTATGGGCCGGGATTCAAATCTCTGCTCATGCTTATCTATCGATCCTTCGTTACAGTGTAGTTTGATATCCGGACCATTTCTATAAGCATATGTTTTGTATGAATAGTAATGGAAAACCTAACCCCGCAGGAAGAAATTAGCACGGTCCAATGTCCCAATGGCATGTGGTTCGAACTAGTGAATCTTGATCCTATCCCAGTTTTATGTTTGCGCTGAGCAGATAATGTAGACTTTGATTCTGAAGAGTGGCATTGGAAATCCAAAAGCACTCTGCTCAAGCAATTGAATTTGAGGCCAGAGTCAGCTGCCACTTGAACTTGAACACCACCCCTCAACTTCAAACAACGTAACATTGCTAGCTATCTTGTAATAATCTCCACCCTTTCAGATTTGAGAACCGCATCTATGCACATCTCAAGAATCGAATCTTCCATATCACCAAGCGCGCATTCAATGTTTGCATTGGAGCTCGCATGTTTTTGTTTCTCTAAGACGGTGAGAGATGTCTGTTTTTTTCTTTACTTTATTCACAAGCCTTAAAGAAAAAACCCAAAACCAAGATTACTTGGCCGGGGTTTCTCATCACCTTCTACTAATTTCTAGAGCCTGGGGGTCGTTTTTCTTCTTCCTAGTGCTTAGGTGTTTGAAACTTGAAAGAGGAAGTAAACATACGCGTTCTGTGAGGTAATTCTAATAAATAAATTCAGCAGAGTGGTCCCATTTTTTTCTTTTGTTTTTTATAGTGTGAGATGACACTACAACAAATTGGGGTTTTTACCACCAATTCTCTATCCATGACACAAGATGGTGGCAAAAAGTCACCAATTGTGTCCAAATTCATCCGTGGGAAGGAAGCATGCTTTTTACCATGAGATTGTGTTCGGTGAGAATACTTTAGTGTTAAAAACTACTATTATCATGAAAAAATATATTTATTCCCACCACAATGTGTTAGTGGGATAAAATTCTAAATTGCAATGTGGTCCTCATGGGAAAAAACCTTTTACGTATAATCGGACTCATTTGCCATTAAGTGGACTTAGTCGCAAAAGTTAACGTGGTCTAACATAGAAAGTATAGTCAGTAACTCGATATTTCCCACGACTAAGTGCTATTTTTCCCACGAGTTTAGGTGGCCGCAAATGGGAATAAATAAATCACACACAGTGATCTGGTCCCCGCTATACCCCGCGAGGCCCATCTGCACTTTTTTTCTTTTCTTCCCCACCCCGTTCCTTTCTTCCCCACCCCGCTCCTTTCTTCCCCAACCATCCCCCCAACCCCACCTCCAAATATTCACCATGGCCCTCTCCTTATAGACGGCGGCGCATTTGCCGGGAGCATAGGATGCAGCTCGCAACCTCGCATCATCACCGACGCAGCCGCGACACATCAGCCTTCATGCCCTAGCCTCCCGGACCACCTCTGCAGGGGGAAATCAGTGGGTGCGTGCCCTAGCTCACGCAAGACAGTTTATACACAGGTTGCTCTCTCTCTTTGAACTCCGAAAATCTCTCGCTATTATACGGATTTTTTGTGTGCCATATGTTGGAATTTGAGTTGATTTTTGTGGGATTTGAACGAAAGGGTATTGCTGATTTGGTTGACAACTATGCAATAATCTAATTGATGCTTAGAATCTAGATTAATGGAAGCCATTTTCTGCATATGCCTGCTATTTAGACAGAGGAGTCTATTCTGCCGAGCTACCTCTGGTTTCTCATCATCCACACATTGATTTATAAGGAAATGCTGCAACTCTGTTGTCAACAACTCCTGTACAATATAACTTTTGGTTGGATATTGAAATTTTTATGTGTTTCGGATCCTGCCATTAATAGGATTAGATAATTGTATATCTAATTAACAGTGGCCTAATTTTATAAAGCTGTATTGTCAAACCATATACACATGAATCATCATTTTAGCCTAAAATGAACCTAACCTGGTATAAATTTTTTCCTCCTTATTTATGAAAAAAAAAAACAGAGAGTTTTTCTGAGTGAAGTATTTAATAACACTAGGGGCAAGAGAGCTTGATGTTTCGTGAGCAGCCCAAAACCTCATCATATTGCCTTGAGAACTGGTTATCTATCTTGTTTCCCAATTATAGTCAATCTCATTCTTATAAATTTTTTATACAATACCTACGTGACAATATCTGCACATATATCTTGGGTGTCACATACTAGCACATGTTCTTGTATCTAACCAGCCTCTGGTCATGATAAGCTGTGTACTATCATATTCCTCATACTACCCTGGGGTCTTAATCCACATATTTATTTATTGTTAACATGCATTTAGACCATACTTGCCCAGCTACTCAGCATACTACTAGTGTACGTGCTATTGCAAACTGTCCATATTCTGGCTAGAGGCCTATATTAGGCTGGTCATTTTCTCGGAAGACCTCGTTTTGTCTCAAGTATTAAATATTTTTGCACTACCTTATATCAACGATTTTTCTCTTGCAATCTAGTAGACTAAGCTGGATATATAAGACTCCATGGAAATAATATTATGGATCATGGAGGCTCATAATTCAATGTACTGAAATTGTGTCTGTTTTGATAATTTCATGGGTTTATAACATAGTCATATATAGATATTAATCTATGTTATATATAGATATTTGAAGATATAAGGATCGAATTGTGATGTCATACACACATGAAAAGGATTGGGAATGTTTATCTTGGCTTGATTTGACCTGTTGTAGCAATGTTGCCACCAACTAGTAACATGCAGTGTTGAAGGTCTAGTTAACTAGGTAATGGGTGAAGTCCATTACCTAGTTCTTAAATAAACTTGTTTTACCCATAATCTATTGACTGGGTAAAACAATTGGTTGACAATGTACTGCTCCCATGAGTAGTACACCTCTCATCAGTTCAAAATGGATCCCTACTAGTATTCCCAATGCACCAGAATGTTGATCTGAAGGTGTACTAGTAATGGTCATGGCAGATTTTGATAATTGCATTTTTTATGTGCTTTCTTTAAGTTCTAAATTATAAGAATCAGTTATCAGCTCTGATGTTTTTAATTGATGGCCTTAATGTTTTATAATATACGCTATCTTTTTATTTTATTAGTAAACTGTAGTTTTAATGATAATAGACAGAGTCCAAGTACACAAGAAATATAATATACGCTATCTTCTAAGGCTGGTTCTATGGAGGGAAGATTGCCCTTACTTTTGTATGTGCTAATGTTCCTAATGTCACATTAGCACTTACAAAAGGCAAAGCTTTTCTAGATTCACTACCCACAATCCTATACTGCAATATTTTAAAATTAAGTTTTTCAAATATGCCTCTCATCTGTTTAAGTGAGGAGCAACGGTTGTTCGGGGTCAGTGATCTAGAAATACAATTGTATGGACTGCCTCACTTGCTGGATGCTCTTAATGTACTCTTTAAAGGTTGGGTGCGGTATCTCAGAATGGTATTTGAATCTAGTTTCAGATTTACCGCTAGTAGAATATTTTCAAAAAGTAACCAGTTTTGCTTTTAGGTACTTTTTTAATCCCATCTGTCGTGGTGCAGTAATAGAAACAGCTACTGGTTTATTTTGATATTTTTTGTCCAACAACCGTTTTTTTGGTTTAGCTACCTCATGGATAGTTATGTAGGTGGGAGCCCCCTTAAGAGACGGATAACAATAACTTCTTGTTGCCTTGTTTCTCATCAACTTTATGGACAGGTTAGGATTGGTTTTTTAACATGGGGTTAGGGATCATTTTTGCTATGCAACAATCTAGTAAAACAAGGCAGTATCTGGCTTCATTAAAGTACCACTATAATCTGTATGATAAGGGTTTGCCTTATGGTTTAATCTTTGGTCCTGAATGTTATTATGAGACAACCTATATGCCATCTCAAGTCCCTCCAACTTGTGATGAGTGTAGTTGGATAAAATTTTTATCAATGTGGAATAGAGCAGGGTTGATTAGATTTGATATATAACATCACATTTTTTTCAATATTTTCTTGGTATTGTTAAGTCCGCTAAGAAAATATATTCTACTGGGGCTGCTCATACACTAGATGAGAACTCTTGTTGTCATTTTTTAAAGGATTTGGTTTAAGGAAGGAATTCCCTTCTTGTATTCCTTCCTTCATTCCAACAACCGGCTTTGAAAACCCATGAATTTTAGCTATTCCCTTTTAGAAATTTGGCCCTGCTGGACTTATGATCAACTTTCTCCATCAAGTTAGATTGTATACAGTTGGCCTTGACCGAATACATTTTCTTATATAATAATAGTAGGTATTTCTTCCCCCATATATCCGTGTATGTCGAAACAGACATTACTCTACATTTTCCTTTACTTGTTTTTCATTACAGGTCTGTTTTTCTGCATGTCTTTGCTGGATCATTTCTGCATTACACTTAATGGATAGTATAATTTATAATTTATACTTCTGCTACCTAGTCTATAATTGGGGAATGGTCATCCAACCAATACACACACACAGAAAATACACTCTTCTACCTATATATAATATTATATGAAATCATCGGCAATACTGTTGGTTGTTGAGTTTGGGTTTCAGCCCCTTTAAATTTTCCCCCCCCCCCCCCCAAGGTCAATGTGGTTGTCCACACTAGATTTCCTCACCTACTTAAATGAACATTAGGAGGAGATTTGTCAATATTAATGTTATGAACATTAATTTACACTTTTTTGGTTGTTAAACCATGGAATTGTGTCTTCCACCGTATATATGTCCGGTTATATATATACGGAGTTGAACGTTACCTCTACTGAGCTCAGACATCAATGTATCCAGTCATTCTATGTCAAGTATTCTGCTAACCTGATTGCCCTAAATAGGAATGACTTAAGCTTTTATGCTTTCCCTCATGCTTAAATAAACCCAAATGACAAAGGCAAATTTAGCTTTTATCTGTGAAACATATCAACTATAAGGTGTTTAGTTGCCACGTATGACTCTTTGAATTTCATCCATGCATGCATCTATATACTTATACATCAGAAAATTTATAATGGTAGATCTGCTAGCTGTTTATATCATTACATCTCACGCATACACATAATTATGTACAGAATTTGTGGTTATCTTGTCTGCAATTGAGTTGTATATATATATACAACTCAATCCTTTTTGGACTATACATGATTTTACTCACTTTAAAGGTACATCATTCCAGAAAATATTTATCTTGACAGAAAAGGCCTTTTCTGTCAAGATAAAGACCTATGTTGCACTATATACTTTTTGCATATTGTATGCATATTTTCTGTAAAAGTACCAACTGGTACTTTAACTGAGTCCAATACTATACAGCCTCAATATTGAGGACACTAGACCTGCATACACAACCTTCTTCTGCATATATGGCCATAGCTTACCAATCGAGTTCAAGCATAATGCTGGACTAGGCATACTTGTGTCATTATAGTGCAAAGTTCAGCTTAGCACTATAATTTATGCGAATGGAATTTCTATATGAAATTATGCGTATAGATAGTATTCTTTTGGGCAAGCCCTATTAACAGTTCCATTAATCACTAGCATGTCTGAACTTGGGTTTGGAGGGTTGATCATGTCATTTGGGCAGCAGTACCATTAAAAGTAAATTCCTAACAATTATCTCATCTCCTTCCACTTCCTTGGTCAAATATCAAGGTTTCACCTTAACAACCTTTTAACAATTTCAGGATTTCATTAAGGTAATTGTGTCCTATCATTCTTGTAACCCCTACTACTATTTTCTTAGCCATTTATACAAAGACAAATCGCATTCCATTGTTTGACTTCGAAGTGTCGATGTTATTAGCTCAAAAAAAACCCACTTCTATGCCTGCGAACTAGTAATACATGTTCGCATTCTTTGTCACTCTCTTCAAGATGGTGAGAGCCAATTAAGGATCGCATGTCCTGATGTTTAACATCTATTGACTGTTTCATGTTCCTATTCAAATCTTAGTGCCAAATTCTGATATCCTAATATGATGTTTCTTACTATTTGGTCAGCTTCATACGATGGATAAGTCTTGGATGCAAATTGAAGATAGATTGCATTCCAGTGAGTATGCTGAAGGGGTTAGACAATTCATCGCTATGGCCATTTCCCACACCGCTAATACTGATCAGATTAGGTGTCCATGTAGACGATGTCGTAATAGAGCCTTCCACTCCATTCGTACAGTTGAAGATCACTTGTTCTTTAGAGGGATTGATCCAAGTTATAGTCCTTGGATATTCCATGGAGAAGATGATCCATTCCTTTCTGCGACTTTATCTGATGATGACGAAGATGATACATTGGCTCATAGTGATTATATTGATGATCTGGACGAGATGTTAGATGACATCCGTCATGGGTCGTTTATGGAAAATGATATCAGAAATGACGGATCATCAAATGCAGAAGACCAACCCTCCACCTCTAATGCTCCTGCCAACTCTAATTTTGAGGACTTGGTAGCTGATGCACGACGTCCACTTTATCCTGAATGTACTAAGTTCTCAAAGCTCTCATTCATCGTAAAGCTGCTTCACATCAAGAGCATAGGTGGGTGGACCGTGAAGTCCTTCGATATGGTCATAAAGCTCTTGCAAGAGGCATTTCCTAATGCTCTATTCCCTGAGTCATATAATGATGCCCGTCGATTGGAGCGGGGATTGGGCTTTAGTTACGAAAAGATCCACGTGTGCCCAAATGATTGTGCATTATTTTGGAAGGAAAATGCCTCGTTAAATGAATGCCCCAAATGTCATGCATCTAGGTGGGAGCAAAGCACAATGCATCAAGTAAGGATACCAAAAAAAGTACTCCGACATTTCCCCCTAAAACCGCGCTTGCAGAGGCTATATATGTCAAAGAAGACAGCTCAAGACATGAGATGACATGTAGATGGACGTGTTGACGATTCGACTTGCATGCGACACCCATCCGATTCGAAGGCTTGGAAGGACTTTGATAACAAACATTTGCGATTTTCCAAAGATCCTCGCAATGTTAGACTTGGTTTGGCCAGTGATGGGTTTAACCCATTCAACAATATGAGTAGACCGTACAACATTTGGCTAGTACTACTTGTGCCATACAACTTGCCCCCCTGGTCCTGCATGAAAGAGCCATACACCATTCTGTCATTGTTAATACCTGGCCCTAAGTCACCAGGTAATGATATTGATGTATTCTTGCGTCCTTTACTTGATGAGTTGAAGGAGTTATGGGAAGAGGGTATTCGTACATATGATGCATACAGTGGGCAAGACTTTATGTTGCGTGCAGCGCTACTTTGGATAATTAATGACTTTCCTGCATATGCCAATCTTTCTGGGTGGAGCACAAAGGGCAAGATGGCATGCCCCCATTGCACAAATGACACAAATTCACAATGGTTGGTATATGGCCGCAAGCATTGCTATATGGGTCATCGACGTTGGTTGGCCCCAGATCATAGTTGGAGACGGAAAAAAAGTGCTTTTAATGGACATGAAGAGCACAGACTCCAACCATCAAGGGTCGAGGGAGAGGAATTGTTACAACAATTAAGTGAAGTTTCACATGTTCAATTTGGTAAATCTTCTTTGAAGAGGAAACGAACTCCCAATCATCTTAATTGGACAAAAAAATCAATATTTTTTGAGCTTCCTTACTGGTTATCCTTAGGTTTGAGACATAATCTGGACGTCATGCATATTGAGAAAAACATATGCGATAACGTTGTGGGAACATTGTTGAATATTGAAGGTAAAACTAAGGACTCTGCGAATGCACGTAAAGATTTGGCAAATCTTGGAATAAGGAAAGAATTGCATTTACAACAGGATGGCGAGTCTATAACCATGGGTCTTGGTTGCTACATGTTAAATTTAAATGAGCGAAGGGCTTTTTGTGCATGGTTGTCAAACGTTAAATTCCCTGATGGGTTTGCATCGAATATTGCCCGGTGTGTTAATGCTAGTGAGGGAAAGATCAGTGGAATGAAGAGCCATGATTGTCATGTATTTATGCAAGCACTATTGCCGGTCGTGATTGGTGGGTTCTTGCGGGCCGATGTGCATCAAGCATTACTAGAGTTGAGTTGGTTCTTCAAAGAATTATGTTCCCGAACATTGAACTTACCAGTGTTGAGTCGTCTTCATGCTAATATTCCCATCATTCTCTGTAAACTAGAAATGATTTTCCCTCTAGCTTTTTTTGATATCATGGTGCACCTCTCTGTTCACTTGCCAGAGGAGGCTCTACTTGCAGGTCCCGTCCAATACAGATGGATGTATCCTTTTGAGAGGTATCTAGGAAAGTTCAAGCGGTACGTCTGCAACAGAGCCCGTCCTGAAGGATCAATTGCTGAGGCATACATGCATCTCGAGTGCCTAACATTTTGCTCTATGTACCTCCATGATATTGAAACTAAATATAATCGAGAGGAACGCAACAGTGATGTACTTATTGGTTCCGCTGAGGAGGGGAATAGGGCAAGTTTATCTGTTTTCTCACAAAAAGTTAGACCATTGGGGACAGGGCACTCCCACAAGTTAGCTGACACACTAATGATCAAGGCCCGATGGTATGTTCTTAATAATTGCGTGGAGGTCGAGCAATACATTGAGTAAGTCCATCATCTTACTATACGACAAGTAGGTTTTGTATAGTAAGTCTACCAAACCTGCTAACAAATTACTTGTATTGACAGGGAGCACTATAACAAGACGAAAGAAGAGGACCCTGATAACATCGATCGTAGGCATCAGAGTCAGTTTCCCTCGTGGTTTAGGGCACAGGTAAGATACGAAACCCCCCGGTCACATATACATTGGTGTGAGGGGTTCACTTGAACAATAAGCATTCAGTTTAACCATTTTTCTTATCCTATTGTCTGGTAGATTCGAGAGCTGCGTGCAGTTAGCCCAACAGAGGTAACTGACGACATATATGCATTAGCATGTGGTCCAGATCCATGGGTCACATCTTATGCTGGATGCATAATGAATGGTGTTCGATTTCATACAAAAGAGCGTGAAAGGCATCGCCACACGCAAAACAGTGGGGTTGTGGTTCATGGCAAGCATCGGGGATCCCCTGTTGACTTCTACGGTGTGTTGAATGATATTCTTGAAATACGCTATATGGGTTGGCGTAAGGTTTATCTTTTTCAATGCAGTTGGTATGACGTTGGCGACCCAAGAAGGGGGATACGAATCAGGGACCACTTAACGTTGGTCAATACAGCTAGACAATGGTATAAAGATGAGCCTTTTGCCCTTGCGTGCCAAGCAAGTCAAGTATTTTATTTGTCCGATCCAATTTTGGGTGGAAGTTGGCAGGTCGTCTATAAGGTAACAAGTAGAAATGTTTACAACCTTCGCGCTATGACAACTGTTGATACACCTCATGATGAAGGTGAGTCATCATGGGGTGACTCAGAAGATGACGATCCCACTAATTTGGACAACTATCCCCCTATGATGACTGTCGATCAAGCCATGCCCGATCCACTAAACCGAATCGATGAAGAGCTTTTGCATGTTGATGCTACAAACATGTTAGGGCGAGCCCAACATGAACCAGTTGACGATGATGACTTTAATGATCCTGACCCCGTTGAAGATGAAATGGGAATGGAGGACATAACCGCCAATGACAACTTGGACAACTCGTCCAACCATCCTATGACTAGGGAGGATGATGATGAAAGTAGTAAGATTTGATAAGTTGTTAGCTTATTTGTTGATGTTGAAAAAGAATATGTGTCAATAACATACATATGTTGCCTCCAGTAGTTTTACCAAACATATCATCATCATATAGGTTCCATTTGCACTATACACTAGCACACCTTTAGTGGTGTTTGAAATCAAGTACAAGTGAGTAGTTATGCTAATATCTATCTGCCGACTACGTGTATGTGTTATGCGCAGACAATGCATGATGATGAAGGGGGACTAAATGTAAGACGCTCAATGGGAAGGAAGCATAGGAATGCTTATGGTATGTTGTTGGAGTATATGTGCTCTGCGGTACATTTTGTGGACAGTAAATGGTTTTTGTTAATCCATGGGTGTTGATATTCTTGAAAATTTTCATTTAATCACTACATCGACTCTATGCAATGACAATATTTCTAGCTAATTTGTACGAGTACATGATGTTAAATTTCAACATATAAAAATAGTTGTTAGCTAACTACTTTCCATAAGCCAAAGTTTAGCAAACATTGGTAAACACATGAGCCCATTGGTTTCCAATGGCCATTAAATTGATATTTAACTTGGGAATGGTGGTTTAAGGTTGCTGTATGGAAATTAAAGTAGACCTCAATTGGTGAAGGTCCAGAGCAATGGTAATTATAATATGTCTCTTAATACATTGGTGTGATAGGATGTTCAGCTTTCTATGTAAAATAGGAGTAAGTATAAAACAAGTTTCTGATCCATTTGCCCAAATACATAGGGTAGGTCATTGAGCTTATAATGCAGAATTGTGAAAAGATTTGATTCGCCGACCACTTAGTTCCACTTGCAGATGGTGGTGTTTAGCTAGCATAAATTAAAATGGGAATGATGTACACACCAGTGTGTTATGTTAAATAGGCAATATAAATACCCTATGTGCGTACAAATGTTCCTTATTCCATGGGTATGAAGTTTGGTTGACCTCGCTTGGCAAATTTGCATTAAAATAAGCTAAATAAATATAAAAATCATCCAAACTTAAGATCCATTAAGTTTGGGAAAAATCCCAGGCTCATATATAATATTGATGCCATATAAGATGAAATCAAAGCACTCTAGATGTTTACCATAGTGCATAAATGCATTCCAATGGGGGAGTAAAATCCATTAACCCTATGTGAGTGAGGGTGATAACTCAGAATGGTAGTTGATGCAAAGTTAAATATACATAATGGCTATTGAATTCAGCATTTAAGGGAGTCATACATTGCAAGATGTTGGCGGCTTACATCAAGTCTCGCTTAGGGTATATAGTGCAATATAAAGCTTAGCAATTTACTTAAAAAACAGCAATTGCCTTGTGGAGGTTGAATCTGGAGATTGAACCAATGAGTCATGGATAATTAATCCTTTTCATATACCTAAATGAAAACCAACAGATTCAAGTTACGTTGCTGGTTTGATATAGGTAAGTTCCTCTACTGACCTATATAGGTAAGTTCCTCTACTGACCACAATGTAAGTTAGCTTATGATCGTGCCCCTGGCCAAGTTATTAAATTATTTAATATAAGTTATTTACAGAAACGATGTCCGGGGTGATAATTTCATGATAAGCTAGCGTAGCTTGTGTCCACATGAATATAAATTATAATCATCCATTGGTCATCAAATTAATTAATGCAGTTAAGAAAAGAATACCCTGGCCAATTATTTCTCACATTTGCCATGCATGACCATCTTGCATGGAGTAATTGGAATATGTAACCAAATTTAATACCAAAGTACCTCTGTAATAAATAAATATAACAGTTCATTGGTGTAATGCACTAAGTAATATATGATCACCTAGCAAGATGTTGAAATAAGGTTTGCTATGTGCTATTTGAAAGGGCCAAGTTTATTTAGTGTTGTTGGGGAATCAGGGTCAATTATCAAAAAATATACCAAATTTATTACTTATATGTATAGGTAAGCCTGGATATAAATTGTGGACGTAAGATGTGAGTATTTCCAGATCCACAAGATAGTCAGAGAGGCTTATGTGTCAGTTGATAATTACCAAACCTGCTATTGCAAATCAGAATGGGGTAGCAAAGAATATAACAAGTGCAGAATAAATTAACGGCCTCTTGGTGTAAGTTAATCTTAAAATTTTATCTCCAGAGCGTCTGCAACTAATGAATTTGCTGAATCTGAGGTTATACTGTTGAATTTAGCAGCAATACAAGTAATTAAATCCGTAAATACTTGAGACTGGAAGGAAATTGAGCATATATGCAACTGCACGTAAATATAAAGCAGAACTAGATTGAGGTTGGTTGTCATGGTCGCATCCAACACGTACAATGCTTGAGACAGAAAAAAATTAAACTGATAAGAAATCTGGATATAGATAATTTAACTATAATTATAGAGCGGGAGAATTGTGAAAATTGTGAAGGGCGGGAAAGGGTCCTATTGTGATGATTTCAATGGGATGGGAAATGGCGCCAGTTATGGGGTCCACAGCAAGGTAGCACAGGTTTCTGGAAAGACAAGGGAGTGACAGCTGGTTGACAACCTGGCACGTAACAGAGAGGTGGCCAAAAGAGTGATAGTTCTGAAGTTACAGCATTCCAAAAGAAAAGAAGCTGAGATTGGTCTCACCCTTTTCCACCATCTACGGGTTAAGTTCAAACTTACACAAAACTGCACAGGTTTTGGCAAAATCTATTCAAAGCAAACTGCTACTCGGTTAAGGAATACACAACTACTGACGCAAGCCAGAACCTTCAGCAAAGCACAACCAGGTAAATATTTTAGGAATTATTGTTGTCAATATCCTGTAGAAGGATGTTTAGGAATGTCATGATGCATTTATTTACACTTTCTTGTAATATAACTTTCCATCATTCCTGGTCTTTGATATTCAAGTCTCTGATTCTTTTTAGTTTGAGGCAGAATGCTGCTAGATGTTTTTGGTAATGTGTCATTGTTGTTTACTTTAAAGTTTGCAAGGAAAAAGTAGATGCATTTCCCATCACCTGCATTGTGTATTTGTCAAAAAGCATGTTACCATTTCACATACAACTCAGAAATGGGACCAAATGGTTTGTTTTTTTTTAAACTATAAGCTTAGATGTGATAAACCAGAACTTAGAGTTGGTATTATTCTCCATCTACTTACTGTACTAACTTTGAACAAGTTAGATTATAATGTAAGTGATTTACCCTGTTTTTTTGAAATTCTCTTGACCAGCGTTGATGTGTGTTGTTCTTAACTACAAATAATGAAAGAAAGTTGGAGAAGTAGTTTCTTAAGGTGGATGTAGTTTTACGGATGGTATGTCAGAATAACACACATCAAAGATATGTGCCATTAGGGATAATACTGGTTTGTGAAAACAGTATTTGCCTATCAAATATTTCCCTGCATGTACTACTTGGCTGACTTGACACAGGGTTTGGAGATGATGCCCTACGTAATGAGAGAACATCACATGTAGTTGGAGCTTAATAAAGCTGAATAATTCATAGAGTTATGTTACTATATGCAATGTATTCTGTCATCTGATGCCGTACATTTGTTTAATGCTTATAATGTATAAAAAAAGTATGTTAACCTTTTTATTACAACGGTAAAAAGTGGATTTCATGCACGAATACTGCTGGGCTTTTACTCACACATGCATGTTAGGATATAATTTCACAAGAGAAAATACACTAGCCAAGGCAAAGCAGAATTACATATCAAGTTTGTGAAATGGTGAATAAGCATTAAATTAAATACCTTGGTTGTGTAATTAGTTCACTGCTATGTTCTCAGAAGTACAGCCTTAGACAAAGCAGAATACAGTTGGACTGTGTGATAATTCAGTCCAAATGTTATGGGATTTTCCCTATTCTAAAACATAATGAGATCCAGCTAGCTGAAGGAACAGGTGAAGATTAGCACACCACTTCATTACTAGTTAAGTAATGGGGTAGGCACAGAATAGCATTGAAAATTTCAAATAAAGACTTCAGCAAACAAATGAATGAAGTAGAGTTGATATTTATGGAATTAGTATGTACAACTATGTTATTGATTAATGCAATCCAGCTTAGCTTTCAATGCTTAAATTTGAGCCCATTTAGATACATCATTTTGATAAGGCATATGACTAGAGTTATGTTACGCAAAGATAAATGAGACCTGACTTACCAGGGGAATGGTAAGTAAGGACTCTTACTAAATTAGAAGAGCCTTAGATAGACCAGGTCTGGGAAGTTAGGTGGTCTGTTTTTGTTTTTCCACCAAAAAAACAGAGGTCAAGCTTTGTCCAATGGGGTTAAAATTTGGAGCAAAACCTAACCAAATCTGTATAAGGGGTTACAAATAAATACGTTAACATGATAATGAACTAGTTAATTATAATGACACTAACATAGGAATAAGAGGCAGCATTTAACCTCTAATTACAAGTCCACGCCTGTAATTTATCCATTGCTCATGATGTTTATGCAATTACATCTTATCCATGGTTTTGTTTTGCACTAAATGTTAGTGCCAATTTCCAATACATAGGAAGTTCAAGTATGGTCAGAAGTATAAGGTCTCGGGGGGGTCGAGTTAGAGTAGGCAGAGTTCAGATCAATAGCAGTCCAGTACAGACAGCATTGCCTCCTCGCACCGTGTTGCGGGATGAGCCGGACTCAAATGAATCAACTCAGGATGTACAAGCTGCGGGCATGCAAGAGGTTTTGGGTGGTAACTAGGTTGGAGAGGAGCAAACTAATACAGGTATGTCATCCATGTTTTCCAAGCTTTAGCATGTAAAGAGTTATACTCAATTGTTTTACAATTCCTCCAAGTTTTAAATTATAATATTCAAGGCATCTATATGTAAAATATATATATAACAATTAATGTATTGTTGTAGCTCCACCAAGTAAGAAAAGAGGTCGAGGGCCAGCGAAGGGCACGTTATTTGAAAGAATGAGGAAAGTGGGGAAAATACCATTGGTTATACAAGATGGTCATCGAGGGCCATCTTGAGAGAATGCTTCAATATTCACTGGCCGTTTAACGGAGATCATTAAAGTACATTCCGACATGAGGCATGCTAGTTGGAGTTGTGTACCTGAAGCCGAAAAGCAAGAACTGATTGACCGTGTTAGGGTAGGACTCTGCCTCTAGTTAAACATGCTTTTAACTTGTATGCTTACGTATCCAATATATACGCACACATGTTTGACATAAGCATGTAACAAAGTGCTTATTTGATATTGCAGGCAGATTTTGTTCTCGATTGGACTAGAGACAACCATAGAGAGATGGTTGAGACACATTTGGCCGACAAGTATAATACATATCATTATGCATTACACAAAGTGTATTTAAAATATGCTTCACATGAAGAGGCCCTACGTGGTGGGACGGAGAAGGTGGAGAAACCTGTATGGGAAAAGCTATGTGAACGGTGGAATAGTGCAACATTCAAGGTATTCCCAATACCATTAAGTTTCAGATTTGTATTTAACCAAAAAAAAAGGGCAGCTTCTTGGATTAAAGGATTTTAGCTACATAGTATTAGGCACCTCCCTCTGAAAGTAGGTTGCTAAAATCACTATGTGTTATTGAATAAGTTTAAACTATACATTTGCCGTTTATATAATTAAGGGTCATTAATGGCATTGGAAATGAATGTAGGAGAAGTCCAGAAGGAACAGTACAAATAGGCAAAAACTGAAGGTCAAACATACCGGAGGGCGTAAATCCTTTATACGGATTTTAGAAGAGAAGGTTTGTGAAATTTAAATGGTTTAATATAAGTCTGATTATCAGTTTATCCTCCAAAACTGTAAATGTTAATTTGATGTGTCTTAGCGGGAGACTACCACAAATATGGTAGAATTCTATAAGGAAACACACTGGTCAAAACGGAAGGGAAAATTCATCAATGCAGTAACCGAACACAATTACGTAAGTTTGGAAGACATATTTAATTTTATGATTTGTAACAGGCTGAATATGAGTTTAACGTGTAACTGATTTTCCTTAATTTAAAATTTCAGAATCTAATGATGGAGAGGTTAGCTGAAAAAGATCCAGAGGAGGATGTAGAAGATGCTGCTGACAGTGTATTCAAGGAAGTATTGGGAAACAGATCTGGGTACGCAGTAGGGATGGGCCACATGGTGATTCCAGAACCCACTCTTTCAATGAAGACCAGTCGGGCATTTATCCGTCTATCGGAGGAGAATGAACGGAACAAGACTGATGCGGAAATGTACAAGAGGAAAATGGATGCTATGATGGGTGATATATTGGAATTGAGAAGGAACTTTTCTGAGCATGAGAAGCTCTTAATGAGCTATCGAAGCAATGATCAGTATGGAAACGGTTGTGAGTCTCATGTAGAGACACAACGAGATGCTTAGGCATCTCACTTGGTTTCCATATTTTTTGGGGAGGGAATGTTTTGTGGGAGAATATTTTGGTGGATTGGTTAAAACATATGTAACTATATATGGCCAAAACCTTATGTCCCTCTTTTGATAACTTTGGTACTTTAGTACTATACTTAGGGTATATATCTATTAACCAGTGCAGGACTAAATTTGGTGAAGGGGATCATTTTTTGAGTTGTAGCAATGTTTAAGTAATGAAAGGGTAAGTTACTTTCAGTCCAACCAAACTAGAAATATTGCACTTGGTTTTTATGATATGAATAGCTTGTTGGCAAAACTCCAATTGCTAATTAAGGTTGATAGTATTTGTTTTGAAAATTGCAGGTTAGAAGAATACTGTCAAAGATTCAGCAAGTATGGGATTGTGGAAAGTACATGTACGGGTTATTCCAATGATGAAGAGGATCTGCTATACTAATAGGTATATACTTGGGCTGTATATGCTCTGCTATGTTTAGAAATTCTGGAAAACAAGTTGGGCCTACTTAATAACACACAACATTAGAAAATACCTAATTAATCTTATTCAGGTTTTATTTAATCAACCAAGGGGTTAGTTTATACTTGTTCTAGAAGAATATTCACCCTACATACTTAGAAGATAAGGAAACCATCTCATACATCCGAAATTTGGATATATAAGGAAACCCACATCTCAAACTATCATAATCATGTTGGTTAGTTTAAGAACTGGCCTTTGATATCAATGGATCTGAAATGCTATATATGTTATGCAATTTGTATAAAATGTAGTTGGGAAGCCTCGAGTAGTTTTTCAGCAAGAGTTGTTTAGTATGTGAAGACACGGATGTTGGTATTGCTGATTAAACCACTATTGTCAGAAAATATCAGATTTGACAGATTGAGATAGATTGATTACCCTGTTTACAACAACAGATTGTGGGTCATGTGATGATGGGGTTATTTCTGGATAGAGTATGTGCACATTCATTACTTCTCAAAGTAATGTAGCTATGGATGATGGTGAGACTTAGCAAACATATGGGTCTATTTTTTTCATGGTTTATCCAGATTGCAACTTGCATATAAATTTGGGTTGAAGGGTACATGTGCTATATATTTTTGTTGGTATTAGGCCATCTTGCCTTCATGGAATATCTATAGCCTAGTAATCTGGTCTCATAATGTGCAGGAAGACAATAGCTTAGTTGTAATGGTAGGTGTATATAATTAAATCTCGATTGGAAAATTGTGTAGCATGTTGAAAAGGCATTTTCCATACAATATCATATACAGGTTGATTGATCCCCCATAAATCTGTATATGCTATAGAGGCAAGAGTAAAATAAAACATGGTATGAAGTTAGTACATTCCCAACTCATTGCTGAACAATACACAATAGATATACACAGAAAATATAAATTGTAAAGACTGTACTAACATTTAGAAACTTGCTTTGTGTTGGCAGGAAACCAGAGGTGTTGTGGAGAAAGAGTTGTGCAACATCATACCCCTAACATTTAGAAAGATCACCAAGTTTCAGGCAATCATGTTTTAATAGATGCTGTTGGATAGTCACATTGTGTTATCAGTTTATATATTTATGTGCAATTGAGTTGCACGTAATTATTGTTAGTGGAATTGCCTGTAACATGCAGTATAACATATATGTTGGGAGATTTGGTACTTTAACTGGAATATCAATGGATCTTGGTAGATGTTATATATCTTGGGGAATGGATATGATATTTGCTTTAAAGGTTATTATGGATCATTGGTTGTATCAGATGGATAGTTATTGTGTATGTTGTGATGTTTAGCAAATACTTTGGAACTTAATCATGGAACAAAATGTGCTGTAATTCAAAATGGAATGGTGGGAAAAAAAGTTAGACCAACTTAATGGACAACCAATTAAGATACACATAATGTTTGAATTCATGACAAAATCCGGATTTTGGGCAAAAGTTTCAAATGTCGAATGAGGCACCATCATTTTTACCCACGAAACAAGTTATGCTAATAGACACTATTGCAATTAAATTACTCTACATTAAATAATAGATAATCCACGAGTTCAGGTAATCCTCATTCACTAATTGCCACGATGGAAATTATGACTATATAACTGTTTGTCACCAATCCGTCTGGTGCTAAATGGATTAATATATGAATTACATGGACTATTGCCGCAACTACACTGGTGGAAATAACCTAGCTTTTACCCACCAAGTGGGTTTTTCGTGGTATCAAATTAATGCTCATGAATTATATGCCACCAGCCTCTCACCGGACAATATGGTGGCAACTGTTAGTTCCCACATAGCTCCATACTTTTACCGATGCATTCACTCGTGGAAATAAATATGTAGCCACCCATCAACAACTATTAAAATACTCTTGTCGCCACATAACGCATGGATTACATATCTTTAGCCACGGTCACGAGTGTAGGGAAAAACTTTGTAGCGATAACAACCGTCAGTGGGAATTAACATTTTCCAATAGGAACCGCTAGAAAGTAAAACAAATTTGTTACCACACCCTGGTAACAAAGAAGAATTTATCACCGGTTCATCCAGTCCCAAAAGTATATATCGTCACGATGAGAGGAGTGCCAAAAAACTTTATCCAACGACACCTGTGACGGGGAAGTTCATGGAGAATAGAAATTCCGGACTACCACTCTCGTGCCAACTGATGTTGGCATCACCACAAATGGCTGGGTAGCAATGAAGTTTGCCACGGACCGGAACATCTTTTTCCACAATCAGTTGTCGTGGTAAAAAATGGTTTTTTCCCACGACGCGAATGTCTCATGTGAAAATGTTATTGTTCATGAATTATATGCCACCAAGGAGGCACGAATGAAATTGGTGGGAAATGGCTTGTTTCCACCAAGGAGCTACATATATCCACCAGATTCCCTCGCGGAAAAAACCTCATTTTATTGTACTGTGAAAGTCCATGATCGAGAAAAAAACACACGTAGTTTATACGAAAAGTTCGTATAGGAATAATAATATATATAAAAATATTACATGACAACTAGGGGAATAGTGCTGTTTTCCTTGGAACAAAAGATTAGAAGCTTGGAGTCATGTGAAGATCATTAAATGCTAGGGTGGGAAAAGGGTCTTAGGGTTCCACAACTCTAAAATAGTTTTAAGTTTCAATCTTCTCTCTCGAAGTGGGATTCCTTTTAATAATCATTAGACCTTAGCTTCATGTCGGATCTCATTAACTGGTTCACATTGATTTCTTGGTTGGCTATTATTATTTATAATATTGTTGTATATAATAAATGATATGAGAATTTAGAGATCAAAAATATAAAAAAATAAAAAGTACTGCCACAATGCGGTTAATCGATCGGTACACGCATGCAAACTATTTGACTCGAAGTAGATTCATAATTAAATATGGAACAACATTTTGTTTATAGTTATTACTATTCTTGTTGTTCTTCATGTCCATATTTATATATATTTAAATGTAGATGCTAGCTATCCGTGCATGTCTATCTATATATAAGAAATAATGAATTAATTGTGGCCTATATATGAAAAAATTTAATTGCAGGTATAACTGCGCACTAATATGTATATCAATCTAATGTGATTAGTTAAAAAGTAAATTTTATTAAAAATAGTGTTAATTTAAGTTTTGAATATAAATGAATTAGTATTTGTATGCAGATTAATACGCGATTTTGCTTGTACCATCTATATATATATAAAAAAGAGAATCTCAAATAATTAAGTTTTTTTTTAATTATCTTTTTATGCCTGAGCATTAATCTCAATTAATATATATATATATATATATTTGTCTGAATTTCCACAATCTCGTGCACGTGGGTGCATAAGGGTGCTGTTTACATTCAAAGACGTTTCTAACTGGTATTAATGGTGCGAATCAATTCAAACACAGGGAGGGAGATGTAATATTTCTTTATGATGAATGTCCCCCAACAAACATTCACGTCGAAACCCATCTCTCTGGGGGGGTCTTGGTCCTACTTAGAGAACTTCACCTCTCTCTTTCTACAATATTACTATACATATTCTACCCTAATTAATTATTAATCAGTACTGACCTCTTCATTTAATTTTACCAGCTCGATCTTTCTATCTAATAAATAATGTTTCTGATCAATAACAAACTCGTATGAGGAATAGAAAACATCATGATCATGACATATATATATATATATATATATATATATATATATATGTACGTAGGTATGTATGCATGTATGTATATAGAAGAGTCAAAAGGAGAACGTGAGAAGTACTACTTCACAACTGCATGGATGGATTGCCAACCTATAACGTCGCGCCTAGGCGGTGGTCAACCCTCTCCAAATTACTTAATAATAGTTTATTCCACTGCTTGAAAACGGCCCTTAATGCCCTTTCATGCTATTTTACAAATCTTTCATATTACCAGGCTAAAACTGTCAAGTCGTAGCTTAATTATGTATATGTATGAATTAATCAAGTAGTTATATACCGTGTCGTGTATGGATTAAATATTGGTTTCTTCTACGCTCAGGAATATTTCGTAGACTTTAAATTATTTTCTTTGTTGCGCATGGTAGGACTCTATATATCAATGCAATTCTTGTTTAATTAATTACGATTGTACATACTTTATTCGTATTTTAGAACAGAAGCATGTGGATGGTCGATTCTACATTGATCATATAGCACCTCCATAACCACTATAAATACATATAGTAAGTTCATTTTTCTTCAGCATCTTTCTTGGTCTGAAACGTCTCTTCCTCCATCCCCTAGAAAACATCTTCTTTTCATCTTGGCTTGTTTTTGATCGATCGTCAGTCTACAATATGGGGGGTTCTTCACCCTGTGCTTCATGCAAGTTGTTGAGACGCCGCTGCGCCAAGGACTGCGTCTTTGCTCCTTACTTCCCACCTGATGACCCTCACAAGTTTGCCATTGTTCACAAGGTTTTTGGTGCCAGCAATGTCAGCAAAATGTTGCAGGTCTGATATCTTTCTATTTTCTATTCTGCATGTACGTACGTTCATTACTTTTGAGCTTGTTCTTAATTTACTTCCTTTCGATCGATTTCTATAGCGTGCAACACCCTGCTTTGGCCATAAAAANGTAGTTTTTCAGCAAGAGTTGTTTAGTATGTGAAGACACGGATGTTGGTATTGCTAATTAAACCACTATTGTCAAAAAATATCAGATTTGACAGATTGAGATAGATTGATTACCCTGTTTACAACAACAGATTGTGGGTCATGTGATGATGGGGTTATTTCTGGATAGAGTATGTGCAGGAAGACAATAGCTTAGTTGTAATGGTAGGTGTATATAATTAAATCTCGATTGGAAAATTGTGTAGCATGTTGAAAAGGCATTTTCCATACAATTTCATATACAGGTTGATTGATCCCCCATAAATCTGTATATGCTATAGGGGCAAGAGTAAAATAAAACATGGTTAAATGTTAGTACATTCCCAACTCATTGCTGAACAATACACAATAGATATACACAGAAAATATTTATTGTAAAGACTGTACTAACATTTAGAAACTTGCTTTGTGTTGGCAGGAAACCAGAGGTGTTGTGGAGAAAGAGTTGTGCAACATCATACCCCTAACATTTAGAAAGATCACCAAGTTACAGGCAATCATGTTTTAATAGATGTTGTTGGATAGTCACATTGTGTTATCAGTTTATATATTTATGTGCAATTGAGTTGCACATAATTATTGTTAGTGGAATTGCCTGTAACATGCAGTATAACATATATGTTGGGAGATTTGGTACTTTAACTGGAATATCAATGGATGTTGGTAGATGTTATATATCTTGGGGAATGGATATGATATTTGCTTTAAAGGTTATTATGGATCATTGGTTGTATCAGATGGATAGTTATTGTGTATGTTGTGATGTTTAGCAAATACTTTGGAACTTAATCATGGAACAAAATGTGCTGTAATTCAAAATGGAATGGTGGGAAAAAAAGTTAGACCAACTTAATGGACAACCAATTAAGATACACATAATGTTTGAATTCATGACAAAATCCGGATTTTGGGCAAAACTTTCAAATGTCGAATGAGGCACCATCATTTTTACCCACGAAACAAGTTATGCTAATAGACACTATTGCAATTAAATTACTCTACATTAAATAATAGATAATCCACGAGTTCAGGTAATCCTCATTCACTAATTGCCACGATGGAAATTATGACTATATAACTGTTTGTCACCAATCCGTCTGGTGCTAAATGGATTAATATATGAATTACATGGACTATTGCCGCAACTACACTGGTGGAAATAACCTAGCTTTTACCCACCAAGTGGGTTTTTCGTGGTATCAAATTAATGCTCATGAATTATATGCCACCAGCCTCTCACCGGACAATATGGTGGCAACTTGTTAGTTCCCACATAGCTCCATACTTTTACCGATGCATATCACTCGTGGAAATAAATATGTTAGCCACCCATCAACAACTAGTAAAATCACTCTTGTCGCCACATAACGCATGGATTACATATCTTTAGCCACGGTCACGAGTGTAGGGAAAAACTTTGTAGCGATAACAACCGTCAGTGGGAATTAACATTTTCCAATAGGAACCGCTAGAAAGTAAAACAAATTTGTTACCACCACCCTGGTAACAAAGAAGAATTTATCACCGGTTCATCCAGTCCCAAATGTATATATCGTCACGATGAGAGGAGTGCCAAAAAACTTTATCCAACGACACCTGTGACGGGGAAGTTCATGGAGAATAGAAATTCCGGACTACCACTCTCGTGCCAACTGATGTTGGCATCACCACAAATGGCTGGGTAGCAATGAAGTTTGCCACGGACCGGAACATCTTTTTCCACAATCAGTTGTCGTGGTAAAAAATGGTTTTTTCCCACGACGCGAATGTCTCATGTGAAAATGTTATTGTTCATGAATTATATGCCACCAAGGAGGCACGAATGAAATTGGTGGGAAATGGCTTGTTTCCACCAAGGAGCTACATATATCCACCAGATTCCCTCGCGGAAAAAACCTCATTTTATTGTACTGTGAAAGTCCATGATCGAGAAAAAAACACACGTAGTTTATACGAAAAGTTCGTATAGGAATAATAATATATATAAAAATATTACATGACAACTAGGGGAATAGTGCTGTTTTCCTTGGAACAAAAGATTAGAAGCTTGGAGTCATGTGAAGATCATTAAATGCTAGGGTGGGAAAAGGGTCTTAGGGTTCCACAACTCTAAAATAGTTTTAAGTTTCAATCTTCTCTCTCGAAGTGGGATTCCTTTTAATAATCATTAGACCTTAGCTTCATGTCGGATCTCATTAACTGGTTCACATTGATTTCTTGGTTGGCTATTATTATTTATAATATTGTTGTATATAATAAATGATATGAGAATTTAGAGTTCAAAAATATAAAAAAATAAAAAGTACTGCCACAATGCGGTTAATCGATCGGTACACGCATGCAAACTATTTGACTCGAAGTAGATTCATAATTAAATATGGAACAACATTTTGTTTATAGTTATTACTATTCTTGTTGTTCTTCATGTCCATATTTATATATATTTAAATGTAGATGCTAGCTATCCGTGCATGTCTATCTATATATAAGAAATAATGAATTAATTGTGGCCTATATATGAAAAAATTTAATTGCAGGTATAACTGCGCACTAATATGTATATCAATCTAATGTGATTAGTTAAAAAGTAAATTTTATTAAAAATAGTGTTAATTTAAGTTTTGAATATAAATGAATTAGTATTTGTATGCAGATTAATACGCGATTTTGCTTGTACCATCTATATATATATAAAAAAGAGAATCTCAAATAATTAAGTTTTTTTTTAATTATCTTTTTATGCCTGAGCATTAATCTCAATTAATATATATATATATATATATTTGTCTGAATTTCCACAATCTCGTGCACGTGGGTGCATAAGGGTGCTGTTTACATTCAAAGACGTTTCTAACTGGTATTAATGGTGCGAATCAATTCAAACACAGGGAGGGAGATGTAATATTTCTTTATGATGAATGTCCCCCAACAAACATTCACGTCGAAACCCATCTCTCTGGGGGGGTCTTGGTCCTACTTAGAGAACTTCACCTCTCTCTTTCTACAATATTACTATACATATTCTACCCTAATTAATTATTAATCAGTACTGACCTCTTCATTTAATTTTACCAGCTCGATCTTTCTATCTAATAAATAATGTTTCTGATCAATAACAAACTCGTATGAGGAATAGAAAACATCATGATCATGACATATATATATATATATATATATATATATATATATATGTACGTAGGTATGTATGCATGTATGTATATAGAAGAGTCAAAAGGAGAACGTGAGAAGTACTACTTCACAACTGCATGGATGGATTGCCAACCTATAACGTCGCGCCTAGGCGGTGGTCAACCCTCTCCAAATTACTTAATAATAGTTTATTCCACTGCTTGAAAACGGCCCTTAATGCCCTTTCATGCTATTTTACAAATCTTTCATATTACCAGGCTAAAACTGTCAAGTCGTAGCTTAATTATGTATATGTATGAATTAATCAAGTAGTTATATACCGTGTCGTGTATGGATTAAATATTGGTTTCTTCTACGCTCAGGAATATTTCGTAGACTTTAAATTATTTTCTTTGTTGCGCATGGTAGGACTCTATATATCAATGCAATTCTTGTTTAATTAATTACGATTGTACATACTTTATTCGTATTTTAGAACAGAAGCATGTGGATGGTCGATTCTACATTGATCATATAGCACCTCCATAACCACTATAAATACATATAGTAAGTTCATTTTTCTTCAGCATCTTTCTTGGTCTGAAACGTCTCTTCCTCCATCCCCTAGAAAACATCTTCTTTTCATCTTGGCTTGTTTTTGATCGATCGTCAGTCTACAATATGGGGGGTTCTTCACCCTGTGCTTCATGCAAGTTGTTGAGACGCCGCTGCGCCAAGGACTGCGTCTTTGCTCCTTACTTCCCACCTGATGACCCTCACAAGTTTGCCATTGTTCACAAGGTTTTTGGTGCCAGCAATGTCAGCAAAATGTTGCAGGTCTGATATCTTTCTATTTTCTATTCTGCATGTACGTACGTTCATTACTTTTGAGCTTGTTCTTAATTTACTTCCTTTCGATCGATTTCTATAGCGTGCAACACCCTGCTTTGGCCATAAAAACAAAGACTCGTAACAAGTGCTTTAATTTGACACTCCATTTATTTTTCTTCAAAATTTTGTAGGAGCTTCCTATTCATCAGAGGGCAGATGCCGTGAGTAGTTTAGTTTACGAAGCAAATGCAAGACTAAGAGACCCTGTTTATGGATGTGTTGGGGCAATATCTTACCTACAGAATCAAGTATCACAGTTGCAAATGCAGCTAGCAGTGGCTCAAGCAGAGATTCTTTACATCCAGATGCAGCAAGAGCCTAACTTACCAACCCAGATAGACCAAGACGAGAAGTCGCTTCTTTTATCCAGCAACTTCAATAACAATATTCCCCAGTACCTCGGCTTTGCTTCTTCGAGCACTGTAATCCAAGACCCTTTTAAGAGAGAGTCGCTTTGGACTTAATATTATCTCCTTGCCTCTAATGAAATTGCCGAACTGTTTCTTTTTCTTTTTTTCTCCCCCCTCTTTCTCTTCTCCCCTTGGTTGTTGTGCGTGTATTATTTTGCTTGTCTTATATGTATATGTATGTATGTATGTATGAATGCTCGTATCTAAGAGAAGCTAGTGGGTTAGTGATCCTATATTTCAAGAGGAAAATGTAGCCAAAACTAGATGCATAAGAAAACAAGGGGACCTGGATTTAGGGGTCAACCCTAGCATGCATGTGAGACATGGAGTAAAGTTGGGTTGACATAGTTGCCCTCCCTTGATTTAGAAGTTATATAAATGAAGAGTAATGCCCGACACTACACTTTTATTCTACTTAGGAGTGTAAAAAAAAATTGGTAAACCGGATCAGATCGGACCAAACCGGTGGGATCGGTTCGGTCTCAAGTTTGGTTCGGTCCGATATCGGTTTTATTTTTCTTAAAATCGGTCAAAATTAGTTCGATTCCAATTTTTCTTTTTTTTAAAATCGGACTAGACCGATTTATATATATATTCTAATTTTTCCTATTGTATATAATTTTTATATATAATATATAGTTATATATAAAATAGTTTTGCATTATATGATAAATTACTAATTAATATAATTTTAAATTTTAAAATCTTATATCATTTTGTTTATTTTATGAATAGTTATACTAATATTATATCACTATATATTATAATATACTGATATACTGTAATATATCATTATATTATAATATACTACAATATATTATCACTATAGTATTATATACTATAATATATATATATATATTTTATAATATATAATATAATACATTAAAACTGGAAAAATCAGACCGAACTGGAACGGAAACCAGTAAAATCGGAGTACCGGTTTAGGAGGGTAACTTGCGCGTAATCGATTTTAAAAAATGTAAAACTGATACATACTGGTTCGGTCTTAAATTTTATTAAAAACCAAACCAAATAAGACCTGTTACACCCCTATTTCTACTATATATATAATATATCATACATTTATTACTATTGAATGATAAAAAATCATCTAGCAAATGATAATTTAATATATCATATCATATATAGTACAATAAAAATACGATGTATAGAAATTTTCATAAATAAATAGGGCAAAGAGTCTGTATCTCTCTTATCTCTAATGGAATCTGCATGCATGTAGACTCTCCTTAAAGGTGAGAAACGTACAATCTCTTACCCATCTTCACTGAGTACTTTTTGACAAAAGACGACGTTGGCTCTATTATTTTCTTGATAGACTATATAGGATGATCATGAACTCAATCATGTTATTCGGCAGCATAGATCTCATTAATTTGGAGGTGAAAACCTTGCTTTACATTGGTGCATGGACGGGTTTGTAGTACAACTGTCAGTTTGGAGAATATCAAGGATTAAAACTTTTTTTTTTTTTTTAAATTATCAGAAATGGCTAAATTAGGCTAAGCTTATAACCAAAATTTCTGCTCAATGAACGGCATTTGCATCATTCCAAATCTCACATGTCACAGGTCACAGCAGGTAATACCCGGTCCACACACAAACACAGCCACCAGCTTGTAAGTGCGCATCACCGCTATGAACCGAAATTCTAGCTAGGAGGTACGAGTTAATGCAAGAATTAATGTCCATATATATAAATTCTCAGTACACACAGATATATATATATATAGAGTATTTATGGGAGTTTCAGGTTTTGGTCGGGTTAATTGACTTCATGATCACCATGTCACTTAATATATATATCTCGATCGTGTCCTTAATTACATCCATATATATATAGGGAGGCAACAACAACCAAATTAATCTGACATCAATTGATGTAGATTGTAATAAATAGGCACCAACTCTAATTAATTCATGATCACTTTCTTTGACTTACCTACCAGTTCTGGATTAATCATTATTATGCACCGTCACATAGAAGATCATCATGGCTCCCAATGAATGAATGTATGTATATATTCAAATTTCAAACAAATTTACAACGTACAAATCTTAAGAATTAGTAGCTAGCTCTAATCCCATCAAATTTTCTTTTTTTGTTTGTACCTTAATTTGATCAGTAGTACCTACGCCTAGTTAGCTCTATCCAAAAGCCAGACAAAATAACTATTGCCTCCACAAACTTGCACCCGCCTTTTTGAACCAATTAAACAGCATGATGTACCACATTCATCTCGGGATCAAAACCTTTGAACATTCATACAAACTTGTTACTACGGTAATTAAAAGCAAAGTTTTAAATACCTTTCCAGTTAGTACTGGAATGAAATATTTCAATATTGATATCGTTCTGAAATTAATTATATATTATATATAAATATTTATATGTATATATAAGCTAACAACTAATAGAATAAATATATATATATATATAAGTGTATATCATATATATGTACATATATATGAAAGAATTGAAGATTTATAAAATGAATACGTTGAAAAAATCACATACTTGAGTTGATTAAGCACAAAAAAAAATAAATAAATAAATTATTAAAAATAATGATATTTAAAAAAAATAAGGTGACATATTTAAAGTTATAAAAAAAATTAAAATTATATAAATACATTTTATATTTTAGAATTAATTAAATACAATTTAGATTTAAAATTTATAAAATGTCATTTAAATATAAGAAAATTATAATAATAGCTCAAAATGAAATGGAGACCGAAACGCTTAATTTTGACCGTAATAGTCAGAATTTGACCAAAATAATTGAAACAGAATCAAAATAATTAGAATTTGAAGCGAAACAGAATGAAGTGATATAATATATATACCAAACACTATATCAAAATGACAAATTTCTGTTGGAAAATCAAAACCTTTATTAAAAGCTACCTTTTTTTATCAATTTGATAAGTCAAATTTAGAATCATCATGATCCAACTGGATGATCATTACTCTTGAGACTGTCATTGTTCTATAGAGAAATCGCCGTAACTTCTTGACTTTCTACTTTTTAGTACGAAATCTATTCAAACTCGAGCCTGTAATTATACGATAGTATTGAATATATATACAATATTGTTATAAACCAAATTCAAATTGTATTGTATGACCAATCTTGAGATGTTAGAAACCAAATTCAAATTGTATTGTATGACCAATCTTGAGCAATTAATTTAGACCTATCTTTAGCCATCAATGGTGACTTAAGGTACACCTACTCCCTTTGTACTCCTATAAATATGGGTATCATTCCCTTGTATATGCATCAAGTTTTGCATTAAATAACAATCTTTCTCTTACAATATTCTCTCTCTCTTTTGCTCTCTCTTTTCATTAGTTTCATAACACGTTATCAGCACGAAGTTTCTGACGATTTTGAAGCTAGTAGTCTTCTACTTCAAGTAAGTTTTTCAATATATTATTTGCAATTTCCAAAGTGAGTTTTAAAATTATATTCATTATTATTACTTGATTAAATTCTATGTTTATTATCATTCAATTTATATACAAGTTTTATTTATTTTTATATACTTGTTATGAATTATTGATGATAAGATTTATCTCAGAATAGAAATTGAGCATCCCTGAAGAATTGCTCTAAACCGATGATAAAGATTCATCTTGGAATAGAAATTGAGCATCCCTGAAGGATCGCTTTAAAATAATAATTTTATTGAGTATCTCATAATAAAGGATCTATTGATTCTATGAGATAGTTTAAATGAGTGATACGTGTACAAAAAACTCATTATGATTGATGCACCTGAAGTTGTATAATTGAAAGTGTGTTGAGAAAAACCACTAAAGAATATATGTTTAAAATGAACGCCTCGAATGTGCTCTTGAAGTAGCAATATCGAGTGCAAAAGTTCATAATATATTCTAAATTTATATCTGGTTCATCGAATCTAATTGAAGGCTCCGGAAGAGCTTATATTGTGTTGCCGAATGGCACCAAATTTTGCATTGATGATGCTCTATTTTCTTCACGATCAAGAAGAAATTTATTGAGTTTCAAAGATATACGTCGTAATGGTTGTCATATTGAAACCACCAACGAAGACAATAAAGAGCATCTTCTCATTACTAAAATAATTTCGAACCAGAAGCTCGTATTAGAAAAACTGTCTGCTCTCTCATCTGGGTCGTATTATACAGAAATGAGAACGATTGAATCACATGTGGTAATGCACCAGAAGTGCATTGACCCCAAAGTATTTATGACTTGGCATGATCGCCTTGGACATCCAGGATCAATAATGATGAGACGAATAATTGATAATTCGTATGGGCATCCCCTAAAGAATCAGAA
>QGSO01000161.1:0-54424 GCA_011037825.1 Carya cathayensis | reverse complement strand
TGGTGTTTCACCACCACCATCTTGTTCCTCTCATCCTCATGAACCTCCCCAAGAAATTTCATGGCCAACGGAGTTTCGTAGAGCTCTCACTCTCCTACACTCTCCAAGGCCAAAAATGGTTTCAAACGGCCGATCCGCCGCCGTTAGCCACCGTCCGACCACCACCTCGCTACCACAGCTCCACCACATGTTCATCTACCTATCCCTAGCTTGCCATGAAGTTCTATGAATTTTCGCTACCTCGCGTTTCCGCTCACCGTTCGGATTTACTGTTCACAGCGTGATGTCGCCGTGTTCCGCCACCTTTGACCATCACAAGGCGACCATGAGCCTTCCAAGGCCACGCTTAGCTTTTCTCGGTTCCAAACTACCACTTTATGTGGTGGACAGCCACCGTGCGCGGTGTTACCGCCACGTACGTTCCTCGACGCATGTTCGTGACGAACAACGAGCGACGCACGGGTTATCCCGTCGATGAGTATAGTGAAACCTCAAGTTGCCGTGGTGTTACAAGTGCTCATAATATGACAATTAAGTTCAGAAGTGAAAATCTTAAGGACTGGAGTGTTCCTCTTCCAGCTGTTGTGCAGTTCCTCGTGTTTCGCACTCTATTTTCATAGAACGCGACGATCGAGGTAAGTTAGTGTGACGCCCCCAAATTCCGCTTGGGATTAAACGGACATTTGAAGCGTCGAGACATGCAACACAAGGTTACCTGCCCCCGTTCATGACAGATAAGATGCAATGTTCCTAACATGCATCTAGCATTATGCAATATTCGCAGCGGATAATTTTTCTCTTTAGCAAAACTATGCACCAAACCAAAAATATCCCAAATACTTGAAACATATTTCATACATAAAGCATACTAAAAAGCCGTGATCACCACACTAGTCTAAAATGGTTGTGATCAAAAGAATACTTGAGATACAACTCCAAAAGTACAAGTATTAACCTAAGTTAAATACTATACCATCATCAACATCGCACCGTGGCCTAGTCGACCGTATTCAGTTGGTCAGATTCCAATTCTCCTTTGGGTCCTGTAACAAGATCTACCATTCGGGGGGAATGGTAGTTGGGACTACCACAGTGAGATTTGATTACAAATCTCAGTAAGTTAACATAAAACTCACACACAGGTTAAAAATGCATGCATGGCAGTAAAAGCATAAATGCATAATTATAGTCATACATAAACATAGTATAACTTGACATATAGCATGACTTAACCAGAACTTAAGCGTGAACTGAACTTGACTTAAATGGCATGAACTTAAGCTTAAAACATAACATGAACAAACAACATAACATGAACATGAAACATAACATGGACTTGAAATATAGCATGAACGTAAACCTGCATAACATAAATAAGAACTTGAAAATAACATAAACTTGAACATAACATGTACGTGAGTATAACATAACATGGACTTGATCTAAAACTTGACTTATCATGTATTTGATCTGAAACTGGACTTAACATAAACTTGAAATCTTATTCAATTGTCTTGATTAATAACGTGCGTTAATACGTACTCCACAGTTGTTGTGGCCCTACGTATTCAAGTAACATAAAACATAATACGTACTCCACAGTTGTTGTGGCCCCACGTATTCTACATGTCACAATTGCTGTGTCTCATGTAGTGTATGCTCCACAGTTGTTGTGGCCCCATACTTCATGCTCCACAGTTGTTGTGGCCCCATGAATACACATAACATAAAATATAATACGTACTCCACAATTGTTGTGGCCCCACGCATTATAAGTAACATAAAATATAATACGTACTCCACAGTTGTTGTGGCCCCACGCATTATAAGTAACATAAAAATAATACGTACTCCACAGTTGTTGTGGCCCCACGCATTATAAGTAACATAAATATAATACGTACTCCACAGTTGTTGTGGCCCCACGCATTATAAGTAACATAAAATATAATACGTACTCCACAGTTGTTGTGGCCCCACGCATTATAAGTAACATAAAATATAATACGTACTCCACAGTTGTTGTGGCCCCACGCATTATAAGTAACATAAAATATAATACGTACTCCACAGTTGTTGTGGCCCCACGCATTATAAGTAACATAAAATATAATACGTACTCCACAGTTGTTGTGGCCCCACGCATTATAAGTAACATAAAATATAATACGTACTCCACAGTTGTTGTGGCCCCACGCATTATAGTAACATAAAATATAATACGTACTCCACAGTTGTTGTGGCCCCACGCATTACACGTAACATAAAATATAATACGTACTCCACAGTTGTTGTGGCCCCACGTATTATACGTAACATAACATGTCTTATCTTTCTTAATGCATGAGATATTATTTAATATCATATACTTTTCTAACATGGCGTATGCTTGTAAATGGCACAATATGATTTAATCATAAACATTTAATGGCATACATGTATCTTATGGCATACTTAACATGGCATACTTATAACATACAATATTGTATGACAGAAAAGATTATGTAACAGATAATTATTCATGAGAGATTAAATCATACATAGCAGATAAACATGTAATGACATAGCATGACATGGCATATACGAGAACATACATACATAAATTATAGTTCTCTTACCCATCACACATACACAATAAACTGATAGTAAGTTAGAGGCTAACTTACCTCGATCGTCGCGTTCTATGAGAATAGAGCGCGAGACACGAGGAACTGCACAACAGCTGGAAGAGGAACACTCAAGTCCTTAAGATTTTCACTTCTGAACTCAATTGCCATATTGTAAGCACTTGCAACACCACGGCCAACTTGAGGTTTCACTATACTCGGAAGAGATAAATTGACTTCAGAAAGCCTTTGCACTAAAACAAGTTCATTAAAATTATCAATAACAACCAAACAAACAACTCATTTCTCAATCCATATACTCTTAGCCATAGTCAACCACAAGATGACACCAGTCATCCCGGACTATAATCCATATCATCACTGCTTCGGGACACTGTCATACAGTTTCCCAACATTACACCATACGCTCCACACTTCTCTGCTACGCCATTCAACCCTTCGTGACACGCCATCCGGTGTATCACGACTTAGTACAGAGTACACTCACGTGAACTCTCTTCCATTCACACTACAAAACCCATCACTGCGATACACGTCTCACGGTGCATCGCTACGCGACACGGAGTACGCGCTACGCGTACTTCCTTCGCTACAACACTCATCAACACGATGCACATCACACGATGCATCGCCATACCACACGGAGTACACTACATGCGTACTCCCTTCCTTCTACGACCCACATCACTACAGCGCATGTCGCGCGGCGCGTCGCTGCATTACACAGAATACGCTACACGCGTATTCTCTTCACACAACCCGCCGTATCACATCTACGGCATCCATCTCACGCCTATACTTCACAGCACAGTCCACAAAACTACAAAATCAAGCCTAACACTTCACAACCACACTTCGTTTCACAACTACGCAGCGAACTCCACAAACACTAACTACACAGTCTACAGCCAACCAAATCAACTATGTTAAACATAAATAACTAAAGATAGAGGGTTAAGACGAGAGAGATGTGATTGCTGTCGGGAAAGAATCCAAAACTGATAATTTTAGCGGGCTGTTACAGTTAGCCTCGAACTTACTATCAGTTTATTGTGTATGTGTGATGGGTAAGGGAACTACAATTTATGTATGTATGTTATCGTATATGCCATGTCATGATATGTCATTATATGTTCATCTGTTACGTATGATTTAATATCTCATGAATAATTATCTGTTACATAATCTTTTCTGTCATACAATGATGTATGTTATAAGTATGCCATGTTAAGTATGCTCATATGATACATGTATGCCATGAAATGTTTATGATTAAATCATATTGATGCCATTTACAAGTATACGCCATGTTAGAAAAGTATATGATATTAAATAATATCTCATGCATTAAGAAAGATAAGACATGTTATGTTATGTATAATACGTGGGGCCACAACAACTGTGGAGTACGTATTATATTTTATGTTACGTATAATACGTGGGGCCACAACAACTGTGGAGTACGTATTATATTTTATGTTACTTATAATGCGTGGGGCCACAACAACTGTGGAGTACGTATTATATTTATGTTACTTATAATGCGTGGGGCCACAACAACTGTGGAGTACGTATTATATTTATGTTACTTATAATGCGTGGGGCCACAACAACTGTGGAGTACGTATTATATTTTATGTTACTTATAATGCGTGGGGCCACAACAACTGTGGAGTACGTATTATATTTATGTTACTTATAATGCGTGGGGCCACAACAACTGTGGAGTACGTATTATATTTATGTTACTTATAATGCGTGGGGCCACAACAACTGTGGAGTACGTATTATATTTATGTTACTTATAATGCGTGGGGCCACAACAACTGTGGAGTACGTATTATATTATTTATGTTACTTATAATGCGTGGGGCCACAACAACTGTGGAGTACGTATTATATTTATGTTACTTATAATGCGTGGGGCCACAACAACTGTGGAGTACGTATTATATTTTATGTTATTTATAATGCGTGGGGCCACAACAACTGTGGAGTACGTATTATATTTATGTTACTTATAATGCGTGGGGCCACAACAACTGTGGAGTACGTATTATATTATTATGTTACTTATAATGCGTGGGGCCACAACAACTGTGGAGTACGTATTATATTTTATGTTACTTATAATGCGTGGGGCCACAACAACTGTGGAGTACGTATTATATTTTATGTTATGTGTATTCATGGGGCCACAACAACTGTGGAGCATGAAGTATGGGGCCACAACAACTGTGGAGCATACACTACATGAGACACAGCAATTGTGACATGTAGAATACGTGGGGCCACAACAACTGTGGAGTACGTATTATGTTTTATGTTACTTGAATACGTGGGGCCACAACAACTGTGGAGTACGTATTAACGCATGTTATTAATCAAGACAATTGAATAAGAATCTAAGTTTATGTTAAGTCAAGTTTCAGATTAAGTGCATGATAAGTCAAGTTTCAGATCAAGTTCATGTTATATTATGCTCACGTACATGTTATGTTCATGTTCATGTTATGTTCCAAGTTCATGTTCACATCATATTATGTTCTCGTTTATGATATGTTCAAGTTGATGTTATTTTCAAGTTCTTATTTATGTTATGCATGTTTACGTTCATGTTATATTTCAAGTCCATGTTATGTTGTTTGTTCATGTTATGTTTTAAGCTTAAGTTTATGCCATGTTAAGTCAAGTTCAGTTCACGCTTAAGTTCTGGTTAAGTCATGCTATATGTCAAGTTATACTATGTTTATGTATGACTATAATTATGCATTTATGCTTTTACTGCCATGCATGCATTTTTAACCTGTGTGTGAGTTTTATGTTAACTTACTGAGATTTGTAATCAAATCTCACTGTGGTAGTCCCAACTACCATTCCCCCCGAATGGTAGATCTTGTTACAGGACCCAAAGGAGAATTGGAATCTGATCAACTGAATACGGTCGACTAGGCCACGGTGCGATGTTGATGATGGTATAGTATTTAACTTAGGTTAATACTTGTACTTTTGGAGTTGTATCTCAAGTATTCTTTTGATCACAACCATTTTTTTGGACTAGTGTGGTGATCACGGCTATTTAGTATGCCTTTATGTATGAAATATGTTTCAAGTATTTGGGATATTTTAGTTTGGTGCATAGTATTGCTAAAGAAAAAAATTATCCGCTGCGAATATTGCATAATGCTAGATGCATGTTAGGAACATTGCATCTTATATGTCATGAACGGGGGCAGGTAACCTTGTGTTGCATGTCTCGACGCTTCAAATGTCCGTTCAATCCCAAGCGAAAATTTGGGGGCGTCACAATTGGTTTTTTTTTCTCACTGGGTTTTTCCTTGACAAGGTTTTAACGAGGCATATTCTTTATATGTGGTCATCCAAAGGGGGAGTGTTAGAAACCAAATTCAAATTGTATTGTATGACCAATCTTGAGATGTTAAAAACCAAATTCAAATTGTATTGTATGACCAATTTTGAGCAATTAATTTAGACCTATTTTTAGCCATCAATGGTGACTTAAGGTACACCTACCCCCTTTGTACTCCTATAAATATGGATATCATTTCCTTGTATATGCATCAAATTTTGCATTAAAGAACAATCTTTCTCTTGCAATATTCTCTCTCTCTTTTGCTCTCTCTTTTTATTAGTTTCATAACAAATATATAATATTAATGAAAGGAATAATTTCAAATTGCTTGGAATGGAGATCAAGTTCTTGGCCCGGCCAATAAAATGATTCCAAAAGGTTATAAGAGTTTCTGAAATGTAAATCCAAATTTAATTTGAAAATGTTAAAGAGGTCCGATTAATTGAGTGATACGTCTCTTTTTAAGCAGTGTGCGTTGGGATTACAGAATAGGACAATACTATCATTTGCAAGGAGGAAAGCATAAAAAGGAACTTGGAAAACGGTAAAATGGGCAGAGAAGGTATACGTAGCTGCCCACGCCATTATATATATGCGAGAAAGGTGCAGCTTTTGTTTACCAGGCCAGGAGATCAATGCACGCTGCCTAGGCTAACATGTGTATGAACATGGGCCACCCTTTTACCTGCTGGCTGCATGTAAAGCCCATTGAGCTGTGTTTATCAACATTCAACCCTTTCCATGATCACGTGAATTTCGACACAATACTACAGTACCACATACTCGACAGGAGTCCGCGTCTTTGGTCCCAACTCCCAAGTCACAGCCACACAGTGAAAAGGACATTTGGGACCCACTACCTCCCACCAAGCCGGAGTCTTTCAACCAATTACAACAAAGTATGCCATGAAATAACCAATAGCAAAATGATAAGGTACCACGTAGGACAATAAAGCAAAAAAAGACGAAGAAATGAATGAATAAAAATCTAGCTACTCCTGCCTGGCTTTGTTCATTTTTGCATGCATACATAACACAAGAAGCAAAAGCACTAAGAATTTCTCTCTGAGAGAGAGAGATAAGAATTAAGAAGAACAAAGATGGGTTACCATTCGTTCTTAAGAAGCCCAAAGAAAGAAGAACAGGAAGTGCCAGATACTGTTCTAACCGAATTCTCCGACACAAAGGATGCTTCTTATGCCGATGAAGAACTCGACATCATGGATGGACTGGACGGTATTTGGGGCATTGAAGCAGATGAAAAATTACCACAGAACAACAAGAAGTATGGTCAACTCAACTGGGATTTCATGGATTGGGAAGAATTTCCATTTAGAGAAAGCCGTGAAGAACAAGATCATCAGCAGAAAGTGTTAATTGAGAGCACACACCAATGCTTTTTTGAAGAAGAAAGCTACCGTACAACTGGCAGGGTTATAAAGAAGGAGAATCTTGGGCTTTTGGATGATGATGATGATGATGATGAGAAGAAGGCATCATTGAATTTGAACTTGAATTATGAAGATGTCTTAGATGCTTGGTCCGACCGGGGGTCTCTTTGGGCCGATGATTATTCTCCTTCCACGGCAAGCAATGGCTATTATGTTAGTACCATTTATTATATATATTAGCCTTTTTGAATTTCTTTCTTTCCCTATATTTTGAAGGAAATTATATATCTTGATTATACGAGTTCCACTTTTATCTTAAGTCTCGAGCCTTTCAAGTATTTTCTTTTGTACGAGTTCATTACATATATATTATTTCAAAGCATGGAGGAAAGTTAAATTTATTTCTGAATAATGAGATATTTTTTAATCTTTTTAAGACGAGAGAGGTGCCTGTGATGGAAGAGGAGAGAACAAGAAGGGAAGCAAGAGTTCTAAGGTACAAGGAGAAACGCCAGACCAGGTTGTTCTCAAAGAAGATAAGATACCAAGTTCGCAAACTCAATGCAGATAAAAGGCCTAGACTCAAGGTTAACTATATAATTCATGTCCTCTAGCTCTGTATATATGATTATCTATCTTCCTCGTGACGCTGTGATTTTTCATATTTGCAACTGATCAAGTATTTAATGCTATATTTCTGGTTGCAGGGTCGGTTTGTGAAGAGAGTTTCTTGACAATAATTAGATGCTCGAACTCGGACGAAGAAATATCTCTCAAAATATCTCTCTATATGCATGTATCTTTTCTAGAATATCCTTTTTAGTAATTGCATGTTTCAATGAAAATATCTCTTCACTCACCAGACTTTCTGTGCATTTGTTATGGAGCTTTATATGGTGGACTTGAAAGGCCCCATCATGCAAAATTGACAGATCCAGGCCATTAATTAATATATATCATGGTCTATCTCCAATATCCCTCTCAGATCGTGAATCGCATGATCACAAGATTTTCTTCAGCAATCCAACGGTCAGCATTCAGAGGGATATATATAATTAATTTGTATTTAAGGGTGTATAATATTGTATATATTCAGCATATTATACGGTGGTCCTCATCCATCTTTATCACCATTTGTATCTTGTTCTTTTTTCTTGGTTTTTTCTTTGCTTTTGGCTGTCTTTTTTATCTATATGCAGTTGCAATAGTCTGCTACTGCCAGAATATGCATCATCATGATCAGGAGGCTCCATTGGCAGTACTGGAAAGAGCCCATCTTACACAACCAATCAACCATTGTTAAGGTGCCAACATCTAGATCAAAGGTTGTGCCTCATTATAGCAGTACGCGATCGATGATTCAAATTGAAGAGTACAATGTACTACTGGTCATGTGGTAATTATGGACTTTCCGATGTGGCAGACATGTATCAATGTGGTGGAATAATCGAATATCTCACATCGGATATTGACGTTTTTTTAGTCTTTACGCCTTTCCTTTTACTTTTCTGAAGTATTTTTTGGTTAGCATTCCTTGTATCATGTATGGATTGGATGGTACCTCCTTAATCTTAGGAGACTTTGAACTTTCGACGTTATATATTGACAACATGACTTCAGCGTTCATCACGCGGACGCACACAATTGATGAAGTGATTGACATTTAAAAGTGATATAACATTTTAAGTCTTTCAACTAATTATTATCTAATTATTATAATTTTTCCAAACTCTAAAATAAAACACTAAAAACAATACTATTTTTTTCAATTTCAAAATAAAAATTATATTAAAAGATTATATTCAAAACAATTTTATAACTTTATAATATTTTTATTTAATATTTTCTCACTCGTTTTTTAAAACTCAATAAAACATCTTAATTCAAACCATTTCATTTCTATTAACAGGTACATATTCTAAATTCAAACCATTGTGTTTGTAAGGGGATTGCATGTTGCTCCTGTTGGAGGTAATTTATAATGGATGAGTATTTTGGACAAGATGATCAGTACTTACATTTTCCACTTGATATAAAATGTTACACATGAAGAGAAATGAAGAGATTAGAGGTTGATGCCCCCATCACAATTCAAATGTTTATGATAGATTAATAATTACGCGACATAAGCATGCATGCATGCAAGTTGAATTAAAGCTAATCCGAGGCATATATAGTACATACGTACAGTTGAGATAAAGGCCGGATCGATCGTTGGTAATAATCGTATCAATCCTCTTATAAATTCATTCATATATACCAAGAAAACATCGTGAATTCATGAGTTACCTGCACGCTGCAACAGAATTTTGCCCAAATGAACATAATGAGTTCCTTTTGATCTACAACCCCAAACTAGGTGTGTGTGAGAGCTACAAAACTTTCGATTGGTGAAAAGTGCAAGATATTTTGTATTTTTGTAAGGGAGCTTTCATGTTCAACTTGTTTTGTGTGCTGTCCAACACTTTAGGTGGTCCCATATATATATATATATTTGGTCATATTTGATCATGTGGAAGTTCTGGTGGTTCTGTGGCAGAAAGATTCTGAGCTTGAATCCGTTTTCCATGAGAGAGAGAGAGAGAGAGAGAGAGAGAGTGGTATTTGAGAGAGAGAGTGCGTATTGAAATGTGCATTTCATCCCTCCACCCATTTTGATACACATGCACTGGTCTGACACAATTTACACGGACAATACGCACAACAATTAAAAAAAGAAATGGAGAAATGAAATGCACGGAAACGGAATTAGAAAATACTGTAGTAAGCGCATAGGCGCTTATTATAATAGAATAGATATTATATAAACGAGCTAGTTAGGGACTGATCATAGGTGCTTGAAAGTAATTTTGTGGGGTTTAGAAGAAAATCGACTCGATCAACGTCTGATCGTGATCGCATCCATGCCGGTCGGGAAGGGTAATATAGATAAGACCTTTCTTGGGGGTTCCAAAAACACGAGAATTATAACATGTTATGTTCATATTATATAGTTTGTGCATGTACATATATCGATCGTTGAGATTTCACATTCATCATGTTTAAGTACTACATATGCAGCATGCTTAATTAGTGAGTAGAGTTTAATTGCATGCATGCGCGCAGACCGTCTTCACTACTTTTCTAATTCGTTTTCTCAATCTAAATCGAAAATTTTTGACAGAAAATAAGACAGATCATCATGATAAAGTTTAAGATAATTTCAAATTACTACGTACGCTAATTCACAAATTAATCTTTAAGATCTGATATTATATTCTTCATGTGGCATACTTTAATTTGTCGCTGTAACAACATATAAAAACACATCATGAACAGGTATTGATCATGATAACACCTTGATGATCTGCTCATGCATGGTTATTGGCCTATTAGAAATGCTTGCTCAGGGATACTTTTTGAGTACTTGTTTTCATTTAGTTACACAGTAAAAATGAGATGAGATGATATATTTTCTTAAAAGTTGAATAAAATATTGTTATAATATAATTTTTTAATATTAGTTTTGTTTTAAGATTTTCAAAAATTTAATTGTTTATTATATTTTGTGTAGAAGTTTAGGAAAGTTGTAATGATTATATGAGATGAGATGGTTTGATTTTGTGTAACCAAACCAACCAACACACACACGCACACACACACATATATATGTTGTGAAATGTGCGGCAACTATGATGAGTAGTACGAAAAATCAAGAAAAGAGAAAGCAAAAAAAGAAGAAGAAGAAATACATAGATTTAATGTGGTGTGGCAATGTGCGGCTTACATCCACAGGAGCGAGCAGCGACTAAATTTGACTATGAAAAAAGTAAGGTTATATCATATATATTTAGATTAACCCAACCCTAGCCGTACAAAAGTATTAAAAAATTCCTAAAATACCCATGTACCGTACATAAACCAGCCGCACGATTTGAACAAGAACTAGCTGCACACCGTACCGGTGAAGGAGCAACCAAACCAGCGAACCCAAACCGTCACACCCACAGTCGCAGACTGGCGCACCCACAATCGCATCCACAGTTTGTAGACCAACATCTGAAGTCACAGCCCTTGTCATCCAAGATATAATCTTTATAGATAGTAGAATTTGAAGCAAAAATTTTAATCAACCTCACAATCTTATATAAATTTGAAGCATTGTCACATAAACTTATAGTTATCATTTTTTTTTAATATCAGTGTAGATGGAAGTTAATGATACAAGTATCGCTTGTGGATTAAAATAAAAAAATAAAAAAACCTTGCAACCGAAGTTTTTCATTCCCGAGAACAACAGCTCTTGATAGAACTCCAAGTTGATCATTTTTCCTAGCAGTTGTCTAAAACGTATTTGAGTTTTCAAATTTTGAAGTAAATTGAATTGATGGTGGATTATCCATATGTAGTACAATTGCTACTTCGTCACCGCCGTTCATGTTTGTTGTCAAATAAAAAATAAAAAATTCTTGAAATTTTTTGGTGGGAAGGTGAGAGAGAGCGCTTTGATGGAGTGTGTTCCATTGACTTGGTGGCTTCGACAAAGTGGGTTTAGAGAGAGAGAGAGAGAGAGAGAGAGAGAGAGAGAGGAATCTGCAAGGAGTATCTCACTGGGTTATCTAGACTCATCTCTTCCCTTTATATCCGCTTTACAAATTTTGTAGAACTAGCCACTTGATTTGCAAATCTCAGAGAGAGAGGTTAGGGTTCATGAATGAGAGGCAGAGAGGGGGTGGGGAGGGGGAGTTTGGTCTTGACAATGACATGTGACCTGATAATTTATTTTTCCTCTACAGTGCATCCCACCAACTTAAAGATACATCTTCTACGTGGTCTACGTTCGTTGGTTGTCATTGTTCTCTAAACAACGAATAAACATGTTTGAAGTTATTCTCATATTTTATTACTCCATTGATATCATGATCTTGCAATCTTAATAATTAAAGTCTTTATGATTCCATTCATACTAATGTAGTAGTCCTTCTCTAAAATCAAGGGTATATATGTTGTGATAAAACACAAACGCCAACGAAGGCAACCAAAGTAAACAAGCAAACATAAGACACAATTTATGTGGTTCTGCAACTTAATGCATATGTATAAAGAGCTGCAGAAATTTTATTAACCAAAGGAGATTACAATCACTCACTCTCTCTAGGGCTTTTACTCTCTCACACAATATGCACTTACTTGACTATTGTTTTATCTGAAAAATATGCTGAAAATCATACACAATAAATCAAAATATCACATATATATATATATATAAACGGCGCTGGAAACCCTAATCTGAAAAAAGCACATCATTCACTCGAGCGAACAACCAATCACTATTGGCTTGAGCGGGGTGTTGAGCATGACTTGAGCAAACACTAGGGTTTGTGTCTCGCTCAAGCCCACTGTCACGCGAAATTCAACAAACTCACGAGTTGAGCTTCACTTCGCTCAAGCAGTAGGTTGAGCGATAATCGAGCGAACTCACTATTCTTTATTTTTTCAGCTCCAAACCAGGCTCCACATATAACCCAACAATATAAATAAAAGTAGATTTTATTTTTAAAAAGAAAAACAAAATTTAACCCCCAATAACTATATTTTTACATAAAAATAAATAAATAAAATTTTAAGGATTAATGTCTAACTCAAGGTGATCTTTTATCTTCTTTTTTTCTTGACCCGGAAGTTTCTTATTTGTTATGGGTACCGGTTTGTATATTATTGGTGGTCGAGAATGACCATAATTAATAGCATTTCAAAGGTAAAATTTCTAGAGTGCTGAATTTGAATCCTGTAGTTGTGGTGGTCCAGGCCGGGCCCTGACACGAGCTCCACCAAGTTTGGTTCGCCACTCAGCTAAAGTGGCGACATCTAGTCCTCGCCCATGCCCTTGAATTAGCGGCCCATTGACACGAGTGCTCAGGATTTTGTCATTCTCGTCATCACAGATCTTAATGCTCAACCTTAATAATCATAATTCTAAGAAGTTATGTCAATTAAAATCGACAAGATTAAAAACAATGTGATGAATGGAGATTGTGTGAATGGTAAAAAGTTATTTAGCTTTTTTCAATTATGAGGAGATGTATACTCTCAAGTTCCAACTTCCTTTCACTCCCTTTATTTAAAAATAACCAAAAACCAAACAGGGAAAAAACTCGAAAGTATTCTTACTACTTTTATTATTATTCATTATTTTATTATTACTTTTTATTTACTTTTACTACTATTCTTTACTTTTTACCTATTTTTAATTACTATTCATTATTTTATTATTACTTTTTACCTATTTTTTACTACTATTCACAATTCTTCTCAATACTTCTCAACACCCAAACCCACCCTAATTCAAATAAACTTTCGGGTGTCTTCAATTAGCAATTGTCGTCTCGCTGCTGTCCAACTAGCCTTGCTGTGTTGTTGAGTTTGGCATCATGGCAGAAGTAGGCATGCTCTTATTTTATCATGCTGTTTCCAGTGACCGTACGTGGGCCAAATTCATTATTAGAGTCAAGAAAAAAAAAAAAATTATTTGAGGCTTCTAAACGTAAGTAAATGATATAGATTTTTTTTAATAAAAAAATAATACCTCTGCATACAAATTTTATATACAAAAATTTATATAATGACATTATTTAATATTTATTTTATAATACAAAGTTTTACAATATAATATTTTATTGATAAAACTTTATTATATAAGATTTATAGGATGATTAAATATTTCCTAGTTTATAAACTGAAGATACTCAATCTTTAAATGTAATGAATTTTATTATTGATAAATAATTATTGTTCAGAAGAAGTCTACCGCCAAGTCAATAGTCGTCCGTCAACACGGCACTCACAAATTCGTCCAAAGGCCAGAGCCACCAGAATTTCCAACTGCCACATCGAGATTAAGCAGTTAATCCCATACCGGCTTGGGGTAACTCCGTCATTTACATTATTTCGTACTGTCGTAAATTTAAATTTCTCTATCTATTTAAGCCGCCACTGCCAAGCTTTCTAGGTTCAATTTCTTACCTCCCGTTTCCCATCTTGTTCCGGAGTTGCTGCCTGCCATTGCCCGGAGCTTGCGTCGACCGTGAAGATCAGCTGCCAGAAATGGATCCTACCAAAAAGAGCTCATCCGCTGTCTGCCACGTGGTGGCGATGCCATATCCCGGACGAGGCCATATCAACCCCATGATGAACCTTTGCAAGCAACTAGTTTTGAAATGCCCATCCATCCTCGTCACCTTCGTGGTCACCGAGGAGTGGCTCGGCTTCATTGGAGAAGAACCTAAGCAGGCTAACATACGCTTCGCCACGATACCCAACGTCATACCCTCCGAGATTGGTCGTGCTAAAGATTTTCCCGGCTTCATTCAGGCGGTCAATACGACGATGGAAGCGCCCTTTGAGGAGCTGCTTGACCGGCTTGACCATCCGGTGAGTGCCATAGTGGCCGATACTTATTTGATTTGGGTCGTCAGAGTGGGGAACCGGAGGAATATTCCGGTGGCGTCATTAATGACCATGTCCGCGACGGTGTTCTCGGTGCTTCACCATTTCGAGCTCCTAGTGCAGAACGGGCATTTCCCGGTTGAACTGTCAGGTGAGATGCTTCCAAAACCTTTTTCTCTTTCAAATTTTGCCCTGCCTGCGTGCCATGGGGATTAGAGAATGGACCAGATACCAATCACCAGTTGATAAGAAGCCTTAAACTTTTCCCACATAGATCATGCATTCTATTTTTCCCTCCGATTTAAGGTAATTGAAAGTTTTTATTTTAGCTAAGTGGGAACGATTACTTTCGTCAAAAAATTCTTCTATCCATCCTCACACCTTACACTATATTATTTTTTAAATTTCTTTTCTCACCAAATGTATATAGATGGATAATGAGTAAAAAATTCAATTTGTTTAGAAAGAATAAAATAAATAAATTTAAGTGTGGTGTATGATATATTGAGATGATAAGTAGCAAAGCTCAACAGATAAAAGTATAGACCGATCATCTCAACTTACCTCCAAAGGGCTTAAAGTTTGGTGAAGGTTTAAGCCCTTTGGAGGTAACAGAGCATCTCTTGTTCTGCCTCATATTAAGGTCATCTGAGAAGTAATTGAATCTTGTACTTCATGCGACACAGATGTATCATATGTGAGAATTTATGCCACTCTGAACTGAGGAAATGCAACAAGAAGAAAGTGATTGTTAATATGTTTTTGAAAACCAACAAATTCCGGCCAATAGTGAATGGCTCAATTGGTATGGCTTGTTATCCCGTTGACACTATGATTTCCATTCCTTCAATATTTGTTATGGGTTTGACATGCATGCGCAATCATTAATTTTGCTAAAACCTAGTTAGCATCATGTATCCTTAATAAAGAATCTCAAGCTTGTGGATTTAATATAGCTAGAAGAAAAACTTGTCTGTACTTACCCCAATTGTTGAATAAAGATCATATTGTTTCTATGGATTTTTTGTTTTAAATTTTCATAACAACATCTAGCTAATAGCTCTCTTTGTGTTTCTGTGATGTCTTTGATTAAGAACGTGGAGACGAGCTTGTTGACTACATACCCGGAGTCCCTACAACACGCCTTGCAGATCTTCCTACCCTATTCTCTGGAGATGGGCTAAAAGTCTTGCCTGCTGCCCGGGATTGTATTTTGTCAATGCCCAAAGTGCAGTATCTACTATTCACTTCTGTCCACGAGTTTGAAGCTCAAGTCATTGATATTTTAAGAGCAAAACTTTCAATCCCCATCTACCCCATTGGCCCTTCCATACCCTACTTAGACCTTCTAGATAATGCCTCCGGCTCGAATGGCAACATCAATGGTGCAAACTATTTCCATTGGCTGGATTTTCAACCTATTCGTTCTGTCTTGTACATCTCCTTTGGAAGTTTGTACTCAGTCTCAGATGCTCAAATGGATGAAATTGTTGGTGGTGTGCGGGACAGTGGTGTTAGGTGCTTGTGGGTGTCCAGGGGAAACACTGCTAGGTTTAAAGATGGTTGTAGTGATATGGGGTTCGTGGTACCTTGGTGTGACCAATTGAAGGTTTTGTGCCACTCCTCCATAGGAGGGTTTTGGACACACTGCGGATGGAATTCCACATTAGAGGGTGTTTTTGCTGGTGTTCCAATGCTTACTTCACCCATATTTTTTGATCAAGTCCCAAACTGTAAACGAATTGTGGAAGACTGGAAAATTGGATGGAGAATTAAGAAAGATATAAAATCTGAAAATTTGGTGACAATAGGAGAGATTTCAGATCTCTTGAAGAGGTTTATGAATCAAGAAGATAATGAGGGGTTTGAACTGAGGAAGCGAGCGAAAGAACTTCAAGATACATGTCACAGAGCGATTGCTGAAGGTGGATCTACTGAAAATAATCTTCAAGCTTTTATCAAGGACATTACAAGAGGCGGCCATTAATGTTGATGCTTTGTATTACAAATTGTAATGTGTTGTATTTTGCAATTACTTGATTTGTAGCATATGTTTGTACTTGTAGTTTAAATAACTTCACGTGCTTAGTCTTTTAGCATTAGTAAGAACTATCAATAATTCTAAAATGTACTAATCGCCTTATTAAAGTACAATTATGTTCATTTGATTCATGGAGACCCATTATTCTTCCTAAGTTCTTGAATTTATCACACAAAAAATGCAGGAGAAAATATATATGTATATATATGCAATGAAATTGACTGTCTCACTAGAAATTTGTTCACAGTTTTATTCTATACACATTATAAGAAAAACGAATATTTATGACGGATTATTTGCGACGATAATAAGTATTTACGATGAAAACATAATTATTTTGACAAAAAATAATTATTTTTGCATGAAATAGTTAGCCATAAATAAATAGTTTTCTTTTGTTATAATGACATATTAAGAAATTAAACTGAATTATTTATAATTTAATGAATGTATTCCCAATATTGGTTGGGATTATCGATTGAAAGTAATAAAATATATGCAAATCGAAATGAAAGCGGCTTGGTACGTAGTAGACATGCTACTTACTCGATGGTTTTCGATACTACTGCTGCATTGCCATCATGTGTCATCAGATTGGGCTAACTGATCTGTCATTTAAATTAATGTTTATCAATTTCTTAATTACCTTGATCAGTGGCTCAGTGCTGGCAGCTTGTTCCTGAGTTGCCCGGAGCTTGCGTCAGCGGTGACGTTCAGATTATTAGGTAAATTTTTTTTAAGCGAAGTTGTGAATTTTAAAAATTTTCCCCACCAGTTGCATTAAATTTTGAACAGTTGACTTAGGTTGGTTTATGTTCCCTTCTTCCTTAATTGTGCTTGGTTGTTGAATAATATAATTGTGTCAAATTTGAAACTCTACTTTCATATTTTCTTTATAAATCAATATTATTGTTTTTGGTTGAATAATATTATATATAATTTTAAAATATATAAACTTCACTATTCTCTTTTAAAATGAATGAAATAACTAGTCACAAATAAATAAATAGTTATCTTTTCTTATAAATTATTTATAATTTTTTGAAAATCAAAAATCAAAAATTAAAAAGATGCTGCATTCGGTCAACCGCTCTTATTTTTAATCTTAGGGTGTACATTTATCACTAGTACTATATATTCTAGAATCTTTCTACGTTATTTAGCTTTATCTCTCTTATCACAGATCACAGAAATGGATCCTACACAATTATTAACAGATTCATCCGTCGTTTGCGGCGTGGTGGCGATGCCCTATCCCGCTCGAGGCCACATCAACCCCATGATGAACCTTTGCAAGCAACTAGTTTTGAAAAGCCCATCCATTATTGTCACCTTCGTCGTCACCGAGGAGTGGCTCGGCATCATCGGCGAACAAACCAAGCCGGCTAACATACGCTTCGCCACGATACCCAACGTCATACCTTCCGAGCGTGTTCGTGGTAAAGATTTACCCGGTTTCCTTGAGGCCATCAGCACGAAGATGGAAGCGCCCTTCGAGGAGCTCCTGGACCGGCTTAAACATCCGGTGACTGCCATAGTGGCCGATACTTATTTGGCATGGGCTGTCGAAGTGGGGAACCGGAGGAAGATTCCGGTGGCGTCACTAATGACCATGTCCGCAACGGTGTTCTCGGTGCTTCACCATCTTGAGCTCCTCGTGCAGAACAGGCATTTCCCGGTTGAACTGTCAGGTCAGTTTCTTTCTTCCAGAACCTCTTCTCAGTCAAATTTTGTCCTGCCTGCGTGACTGCTAGATTACAGATGGCCCTGTAGGTAAGACGCTAGCCAATTGTTTTTCCGATATAGATACGCAGTATTAATCTTCTTTTCCCCTGGATAAGATAATTGAAAGTTCTTATTTTGGGTCGGTGGAAAACGATATAAGTTCATCGAATGATCATAACACGACCAGGTTTAATCAATTCAAACAAGGAACAGTATTCTGTCATTAGGAGACAAGAAAATGCCATTTAAATTAAAAATGTTCTCAGCTGATTTTTTACCTTTCTGAACCAAGAAGAAACGTAACAAGATCAAGAAGATCATTGATAATGTTTATGAAAAACGACAAAACCCAATGGTATGGTCGGGCCCGTTATCCAATTACACCAAAATTTCCATTCCTTCAGTCCATGGTTTGTTTGGTATGAGTGATCATGAATTTCTAAAAAGCCTTGCATCATCCATCGCTAGTAAAGAAGAGTCTTAGCTTGCGGATTTAGTACAGCTAAAAAGAAAAGTTCCGGACATATCGCCCACAGTGCGCGGCATAAACATGATCTTGTTTCCGTTGGAATTTTCTAAAGTTGTTATTAGTCCAACATCTAACAAGAAGGTTTCCCCTAGCAAAGTTTTCACTTACATTGCTTTCTCTACGTGTCTTTGCCTCATGTTTGATTAAGAACGGGGAGACGACCTTGTGGACTACATCCCTGGAGTCCCAGCAATGCGTCTTGCAGATCTTCCTGCCTTTTTACCTGGAGGTGGTTTAAAAGTCAAGCCTCTTTTCTGGAAATGTGTTTTGTTGGTACCCAAAGCACAGTGGCTGCTATTCACTTGTGTCCATGAGCTTGAACCTCAAGTCTTCGACACTTTAAGAGCAGAATTTTCAATCCCCATCTACCCCATTGGCCCTTCCGTACCCTACTTAGAACTTCGAGAGAATGCCTCCGGCTCCTCCGATGGTATCTTCAATGGTGCAGACTATTTCCACTGGCTAGATTCTCAACCTATCCGTTCTGTCTTGTACATTTCCTTTGGAAGTTTCTTCTCGGTCTCAGATGCTCAAATGGATGAAATTGTTGGTGGTGTGCGGGACAGTGGTGTTAGGTGCTTGTGGGTGTCCAGGGGGAACACTGCTAGGTTTAAAGATGGTTGTGGTGATATGGGGTTCGTGGTACCCTGGTGTGACCAATTGAAGGTTCTGTGCCACTCCTCCATAGGAGGGTTTTTGACACATTGTGGATGGAATTCCACATTAGAGGGTGTTCTTGCTGGTGTTCCAATGCTTACTTTACCCTTAGTTTTTGATCAATTTCCCAACGGTAAACAAATTGTAGAAGATTGGAAAGTTGGATGGAGGATTAAGAAAGATGTGAGATCTAAAGATTTGGTGACAAGAGGAGAGATTTCCGAGATCTTAAAGAGGTTTATGGATCAAGAAACCAATGAGGGGCTCAAACTGAGAATGCGAGCAAAAGAACTTCAAAAGGCCTGTCAAAGGGCAATTGCTGAAGGTGGATCAACTCAAAATTATCTTGATGCCTTCATCATGGACATTTCAAGAAGCCAATCTTGACACATTTATCACTTTATAATATGCAATCGTGTTTTGTAATTGCTTGATTTATAGCTTGTGTCTGTAGTTTGAGCTAATTCATACGCTTAATCTTTTGGCATAAGTAATGGCTATCAATAATATTGAATGGTACCTTTGTCTTTGTTAAAAAAAAAAAAAAACATATTGGTTTGTTATTTTTCATTGAGTCCTTGAAAGTAAAATTGAAAAGACAAAAAATGCATGAGAAAATATTTGCAATGAAATTGACTGTCTCATTGGAAATATGTTCTGGATACTTATAAGAATCTGAAGTATGTATTTATATATTGAATGTATGAAACCCATATTTGTTGGAATTAATCAATTGACTTATATATGTATTTGTTAAATGTATTAAATTTGCATATATATTGAAATGAACGTGTGGCATAGTAGCAGGCATGCTACTTGTAATAACACAATATAACACAATCGCATCTGTTTTCTGGAAGTTAAAAAGAGCTCTTCATCCCTGCATACAAATACAACAGGGAAGGAGGGTTGTAGCTTAGATTGACAAGCAATTACGGACGTCATAAATATCATAATTTTCATTTCCAACTAATATTTCTCTTTAAATCGGAGATAATTTGTAGCTCTTTATCCGAACTGACATAATTTTATATGATCTAATCAGTTATAATTATGAGACGATAGGGCTTTGATCTTACTCAATCAAAAATTTTATGTGCAGTCATATTTACGTACTCTTTTGCACACTCCACTTATGTGATTAGTTGCATATTAAAAGTAAATATATGTTTTTTGCACACTCCACTTATATAGAGAATATACAAAAGTAACTATATATAATATTACTCTTTCACGTTTGATGTAAATTTAATAATATGACAAGGGTAAGGCCAATTGAGTAAGAGTACTATTGCTACAACTCACACTAAAGTACTATTGCTATTATTTAATTTAAATAAAAAAATAGAAAAAAATGATGGGCAGATTAAATTAATTAATGATACCTAATATTCCATTATGTCATATAATATTATTGTATAAATGGCTATATAAATAATGAAAGAGTTAAAACTACTGTTTTGAATCTCATAACGTAGTAGCTGGTACAGTTAAAATATTTTGTATCTAGTACTTAGCCGATACAGAGAAGACCCTTATTTTGTACTAGTAAAAATTTCGGCTGCTTTGGCCCGTACTGGCCAATATTTTGACTTGTACCAGCCTATATTTCAACCTTTACTTTTTTCTTCCTTTTTTTTTCATTTCTTCAAGCTGCAAGCTTATTTTTTTACCCCCAATTCAGACCAAGTTATTTATAATTTATATATATGTATTTATATATAATTTATTCATATATAGATTATTCCAAAACGGTATATGAAACGATACCTATACTAAAATATTTCGTTTCAATATCTTGACCAGTACAGCTTCTGGTACAGTATTCAAAACTTTAGTTAAAACTACTGCCAAGTACTCATCCCACCTACCATTATACCACATTCACATTTCAAGTATTTAATTTTTTGTGGAGCTCACATGCATGTTATTTCTATGCATTTAGTTTCTTTGAGATCGATGCTATTCATTTTTAATTAAACGAAGAGATCTAGGAAATAAATTTATTTATCATTTTTTTTTATTATTCTCTTATCATCTCATAATATAACATGATAAGTTCACAACTGAAAATATAATAAATATTATACAATCACCTAATACCACATCATGTGATAATGAAAAAAATGTTAATAAGTAGCATTACTCATATTAGTTTTCCTACTCATTATTTTTACACAACACGTCATATTTATTTTTATTTTATTTTATTTTTGTTCTATTTTATTATTCTTAAACTAATTGAATTTTTCTATTCATCATTTCTACACCACATATTTGGTAAAAAAAATTAAAAGAAATAAAAATAAGTATAGTGTATAATGTGTAGTGATAATGAGCAGTCATTTGCTTGGCTTAGAGAATCTGTAACGCTTATCGCCAATTGTTCTACATGCATTAAATCCTCCATCCATTTGTCACTCCAATTCTGTCCTTCAGCCTTGCATTCATTCACTCAAAACAAATTCTCATAGCAGTGCATGCCTAGCACTCTGTTTTCCTAAATGTTTTTTTCTCTAACTTTCAATACCCTATTTCTTCTAATTCTATGGCTATAAAAATCACTAGTGTTTTCTTGATGAAGCACTTGTTCCAACTTTTGTCGGGGAGGAGGGCAGTAGGAATGCAAATAGAAATTTAGAAAGCTTCGCTTGGAAGATAATGACTGTGTGAATGTAGAGGTAAAAGAGCTTTTGTGTTTTACAATTTTAATCCCACTAATTCACGTGTGATTTCGCATTTAGGCTCCGTGTGGAAGCTGGATTGAACTGAGATTAACTCAATAATCTAATTTAAAGCTGAGTCTAATATCTAAATACATAACTCTTAAATCACTAAATTCATCTTAATTCAAAACCTCTTTACACGTGAGATTTACAACTTTTTTTAATTTCTCATAAAATACATCTAAACTCTTCTTAATATCTAAACACATTTAAACACATCTTAGATAGGCCTTACAAAACTCAATCTATCATCTCAACTCACTACTATTCAGATAGAACTCAACTCATCTTAACTCGACTCAATATAAAAACGCGCCTTACTGAGCCTTAGGGGTTTCCCTGTATCACGACTCTGGGAGAAAAAGAAAGTCAACACAGCCAAGAAGCTGGACCTAATCTTCTCCCAGACCGAATATTCATCAAACAACTAGTATAGTCTGTTTTCGTTCAGGCATTACATGGATCCTCCATTACTAGCAGTCACAATAACCCCAAGTATTTATAGTGGCTAGATTCCCAACCTTCTGGTCAATCTTGTACATCTCATTGGGAAGTTTCCTTTCGGTTTCAAGCGCCCAAATGGATGAAATTATTGCAAGGTTGCATGATAGTAATGTTCGGTTCTTGTGGGTGGCTCGTGGAGAAACTTCTCGGTTGAACAGGAGTTGTGGTGATAAGGGGTTGGTAGTGCCATGGTGTGACCAAATGAAGGTGTTATGCCATTCTTCCATTGGAGGTTTTTGGACACATTGCGGGTGGAATTCTACTCTAGAAGTTGTTGATGCAAGCGTACCAATGCTTACTTTCCCTCTGTTTTTAGATCAAGTTTCGAATAGTAGGCTAATTGTAGAAGACTGGAAGATTGGGTGAAGGGTAAAGAGATCAGAGGTGGAAAGAGAAATTCTGGTGACCAAAGAAGAAATATTAGAGCTTGTGCAATGGTTTGTGAATCCCGAAAGTGGAAAGGGGAAAGAATTGAGAGCAAAAGCAAGAGAACTAAAAGATATTTGTCACAAAGCTATTATAGAAGGCGGATCTTCTCATACAAACCTTGACTCATTTATGAAGCAATTCTGCTACGTACAGTCGTCGGCTACAATTGCCGTGTAGTCGGCTGACGTCAGCATCTATTAAAAACAAAAAAAATCCCAAATCAACTACTGTAACTCTCTCCCTCTCTGCTAAATATCGGTGATAGTATATTAGACTAGATATCCCTCCCAACTGCTATTTTGTGGCATTACTCACAAAGTCCACAGAGAGAGAGAGAGAGCGAAACAAAGCAAACCCATCGAGCCAAAACACTCGGCTTTCAATGATTAAGCTGCAAGTATGGGAAGTTCCAAAACCAGGTTACCAGGTCCACCTTCATTTACTTGCATTTTCTTTATATTTCTCGGACAATAATGGGTTTTGCCACCTGCCCATTTTGCCTCAGCAGTTCCGCCACCCCAACAACCCATCAAAACTATTGTTGTTTTGGTCATGGAGAATATGTCCTTTGACCATATACTTGGATGGATGAAAAAAGCCATTAACCCATTAATCAATGGAGTCACAAGAAAAGAATGAACCTGGTATCCACCAAAAACCCAAACTCAGAGTCCGTTTGCTTCACAGATGATTCTGAGTTCGTGGATCCGAATCCGGGACACTCCTTTGAGGCAGTAACGCAACAGGTATTTGGCTCTGCTTCCCTTCCTTCCATGACTGGTTTTGTGGAACAAGCACTGTCTGTTTTCCCAAACCACTCAGAAACTGTCATGAAAGGCTTTCGACCTGAAGCCGTGCCAGTCTACGCTACTTTGGTTTGTGAATTTGCAGTCTTTTGATAGATGGTTTTCTTCACTCCCCGGCCCAACTCAACTCAATAGGTTGTTTGTGTACTTGGCTACTTCTCATGGTTCAACCTCCCACGTTAATGGAGATGGAGATGCAGGGAGGGAGGCGGGAGCGAAATTGAGAGAGAGAGACATAGATGGAAAGAAATGGAGAGCAAAAAAGTAAATAGATGAAAAACTTAACGTTTTATTAAATAATGTAGGCAAGCCGGTTACATTCGGCGCTTGCATCCAGCATTTTTCTTTATGAAGAGCATTTCTCAAAGCCACGACAAATGAGCAGTTTCGCTATTCTATGCATAGCTATAATAATATTTAGGCTCTGCCACACCATTTGGAGTGAAGGGCGGTTTCTCTGCATATTGTTGTTCCTTTTTTTTTCCTATCCCCGCTTTTTCTGGTTTCTCGCATTGTGGATGGAATTCTACTCTAGAAGCTGTTTATGTAGGCATACCAATGCTTATTTTCCCTTTGTCTTAGGACCAAATCGTAGAAGACTAGAAGGTTGGGTGGGGAGGTTAAAGAGATGAGAGGTGGGAAGTGAAATTTTGGCAACTAGAGAAGAAATGTTAGAGCTTGTGCCAAAAGTGGAGAGGGGAAATAATTGAGGACAAGAGCAAGTGAACTAAAAGATATTTGTCACAAAGGATTTTCTTGTACAACCCTTTGATGCATATATAAAGTGCATTTTACAAACTCCCATCAATTGAATTGAGCAGTTTCTCCATCTTATGACTAGTTATCAAGAGTCAAGATTCCGCCACAACATTCGTGGTGAAGAAGGGTTGTTTCGCTGCACATTGTCACCCCCTCTTTGTTTCCTACTTAATCTATCGTGGCTTTTTCTGTTTTATATTGTTTTGAGGGTAACTGTGTTCATCTCATGCTATAGTTTTTAGCATTTGGTGCAGAGTAATCTGTTGCGTTGTCTCAGCATTTGATTGGTTTTTTAGTTTAGTTCGTCTCTTAGAATTGGTTGTTATGGTATCCTTCCTTTGTAATTGGCATATATTCACAATTAATTAAAGAAAAATTATATTTACAGTAAATCTCGTACTTTAAAAAAAAGGATAAATTGAATATTTATATAAAAAATTATTTTTTTAATAATAAATCTATTTTATTTAGAGGAGGTTTACAAGACTTTCTTATGCATTTTTATAATTGGGGGATTTGGGGGATGGGATCGAACACCAGACCTCCCTTTTGGAGGCAAGCCACTGGCATTTGACTGTTAGGTTTGGGGCAAGGGATGAGACTTAAAATTCGCATTTCATCATTACAACTTTCTCAAATTCAATTATATAAAATATAATAAACAATTCAACTTTTTCAAAACTCAATTTAACCTTTTCAAATCTAAAAATAATAATAATATTAAAATATAATATTTTAAACTTTCATTTAAAATAAAAAATTATAATCTCACTCCCCAAACCTAAATGGCCACAAGTTTTCAAAGTATTACTCTTCATTCAAGTCCTAAGATTTGGAGAGGGTTGTATAAACGATTGCAGCAAGAAGGACAATTTCGTCCATTAATATGTAAAGAAAATCTCTTTGTAGGAGTTTAACTACGGATCAATCACTGTAGTGCATCAGTCGTTGCACACCTCACGTATATGTAATCTTTTTTATCTAAACAACTCCACAACACATGAAAGTAGCACCATTATTTAATTTAAAAGATCCGAAAAGATTATACGTATAGTAGAATACATAAATTACGTATTATTGATCCAAAGTATCGCAATTTTTATCCTACTATATAGTTTTCAACTATAAACATCTAGTGTTTTCATATTATTGTAAAGAATAAAGATGTTATGTCAATTAAAATCGACATTTTATGTAAATAATTTTAAAATTAATTGGTTTCATCCCTAATTTAGAAAAAGTACTTTGATAGATTAATTGAAGGAGATGTATGCTCCAACTTCCTTTACTCCCTTTATTTAAAATTAATATTTTATTTAATTTTCATCTTATTTTATCATTTCATCTCAACTTAATTAATTATCCAAACTTTTGAGCCAATTGGATTACATGCCAGTCATTTGAGCTCGTGGCCACTCCCTTTATTTAAAAAAAGAGAAATGTTATTCCTACAAACGGAAATCTCGACTAGGAATTCCGATAATTTCAATTTTTTTACTTAATAATTAATGTAGTGCTTTTTTAATAATATTATGATTTTTTTATTTTTTTAAAAATATTTTAAAGTACTAAAAAAAAACAAAGCAAAATTTTTTACACTGCGAGATCCCAACTGGAATCCCTGCATTGGTGGCTATAGAGCCACTCATTTAAAAAATAACCAAAAACCAAACAGGTGAAAAACTTGAAATTATTCTGATGTCTTCAATTAGCAGTTGTTATCTTGCAGCTGTCCAACTGGCCTTGTTGTGTTGTTGATTTTGGCATCATGAGAATTGATACAGACACAAAAAAAATTACATAAAATAAACTCACAAACTAATATAGTTTCATGAAATTCATTAGATCTACTTTGTGATAAAAGTAACTTTACAATCTGACGTACCACATCAAGCCACATCAGTTTGTGGGTAGGACTGTTCATATGGGCCGGATTTTATTCCGGCCCGGCCCGAAACTCGGATAATCGGGTATCCGGTTATGGATTTCGGCCCGGATTTAATCCGGACCGAAACCCAGTTTTGTAAAACCGGCCCAATCCGGGCCGGTTATGGGTATTACATCCGGGTACCGGATTTAAACCCCGGTACCCGGTTTTTATATAAAAAAAAAATTTTGTGATTCTTATTTCTTATCTCTCTCTCTCTCGTCCGAGCCGAACGACTCTAACCCTAGCCTTCGCCTTTAAGGTTTGCCGTCGTCTATCTCTCTCGCCGACGCCGCTGGACTTTAGATAGGTAGTCTCTCTTCTCTCTTTCTCTCTCTCTCTCTCTCTCTCTCTCTCTCTCTCTCTCGATCGATCGATCGATCGATCCAGCAAAGTATGTTGATCTGTTACTTTTTGTTAAACAATGGGTGTTTTTTTTTCAAGTTTTTTAGATCTGCTATTTACGTTAGATATGCATGTATCCTTTTTTTTATGGGTTTTTTATGGTCAAATCTGTGCTAGCATCTCTGTTCAAGTTCAAATCTGCAGTAGTTTTTTTAGGGTTTATTTTCCTTCGAGTACTTTGTTGATTTGGGTCTGTTTTGTTTTCATTTCTTTGTATTTTATGCCTAGATCTAGGGTTCCTTCATTTTTTATTTCATATTTTTATTATCTAATCTGATTCGTATTATGTCATTAAATATAATTTCTTTTTTCATAGGTTATAGTTATAATTTTTAGTGATTAAACACTAAAAAAATTATTATCTCAGTATTTAAAGATACCATCAATCGAAATACTAAGCTTGTATACTGCATGTAGGAACTTAGCTTGTTTTACCACTGAAGTTCAAGAGTTTCAGTTTACTGCAATGATTGAGTGTGTTTGTATGATTCTGTTGTTGTGACAAAGTTTACTTGCCATTTGCTTTTGATGATCTGGTCTATTCAATTAATAGATGAACTCCTTCTAATTCCTATGCAGTTTAGATAATTCTCTATTCTGATTGGATGTCATATGATTTATATGTTTTGGATTGCTGGATTGTTCTGAATTTTCATCAATTTTAGTGCTAGATGGCATTGAGAGCATTTTTCACATGGGTTTTGTTATTTCATAACATATAGTATCTGGGCTTCTATTAACTTTCGTTGTTTATGGGTTTTTTAGGGTTAGATCTATGCTAGCATCTGTTCAATTTCATATCTGCAACAGTTACTGCAGTTTGCTTATTTACTGAATAACAAAGTTCTTTTGAGAAAAAGATTTGGCTTGGTTTACCTTAAAACTTGTTTTGGGTGTTTTTCCATTGAATGACTCTATGCCCATTATGCCACTATGACCATCCTCCTTTGTTCTTATGTTAATGGATGGCTTTTGGGTTGCCTCAGCTGGCTGTTTATATTCAGTGGGTTGTTGGCCTTTGAAAACATCTTCAGCTTCATTCTCTTTCATACATTCTAACTTAAAAGTGAATTGGCTGTTTGTTTTTTCGCCCAGATCTATAACCTGTTATGTTGTGGTAGTGCGTGAGTAGTATTTTGGTTGGCTAGATCGGCTCTTTTCTTTTTGGATTTTATTTGTTAAAGTTTTGTTTAGCTTAGATTCTTTGTTGTTATTATTTTGTTAGTCGTAATTGGTTGGCTAGATCTGCAGATAGCATAGGATTGAAGATTTTTTGTTTGTTTTGGATAATATGATTTCATAGTCCAAGTTTATTTTAATTCTCAATTACTTGTTGGTTATGAAGTTGCAGTTTATTCTAATTCTCAATTACTTGTTGGTTTGTTCAACATAATTCTGCACTTGCAAAATCCTTTAATCTTCTATGGGAGATTTATGCGTGGCGAAGGTGACAATAATGAATGTTTGTGCTGTAGATCGATACTTCTCAATTGACCTATTTGCTGCATGTTGTAGATTATTGTATACCATTCTTAAGCATCACAAAAGGTATGGTCTCTCACTCTCTAAGGTACAAAAAAAACTTGGGTATAGCGGTTTGTAATTGGTTGGCTAGATCTGCAGAGTAGCATGTTTGTTTGAGGTTGTTAGTGAAACTGTTGAACTAAAGTTGGGCGATTTACTCCTCAGATCAAACCAGCTCGTTTACACCTATGTATATCTCTTTTTTTTTCTTGCTGAATATTTGTTATGATAATGGTTTATAAAAGTTCCTAATTAATAATTTGTAATTTCTTGCGCAGAGGCTGTTGCTGATGCAAACAGAGCAATTGAAATGGACCCTTTGTTGGCAAAAGCATACTTGCGTAAAGGGTGAGTACAATACAGTAGACATTTGCATTGTTGTATCTGAGTGTACGTTCACTTTCATTTGAAATTGAAGCTTCTGGAGAAATACATGGTGAATAAACATGTCATTTTTTTTCCTCTTAAAGTTAGTAATGGTAAATTGTGTCACATATCTATGTTATGGACCTTGCTATTTTTTCTTTTGCCAAGACGTTAGAAAAATAGATCATACGAATCATGTAGACGTGAGATGTATTTGTATCACTCAAAGATTTGCTCTTTGCAGACTCTTTCTAAAAAAAGAGTCTATCACCTCTAGTAGGTGTATTTTTTTTTTTTTTTTTTGGTTGGAGAAAAGTAGAAAAGTAGAATACTTGATGGTTTTGTGCTTCACGTTCTGAGATCTTACATGCATAGTGATGACAGTTTTATAGTCATAATTCCATCTCAAACTATGCGCATGATTGAAGCTTGCCTGCAGAAAGGAGCTATGTATTGAAACTATGATGTGTTTTATTCAAGTCATAGATTGAAATTTATCTACTAATACAAGTATGTACTTTTTCAAAAGAAGTTTTTATTTGCCACGGTTTTTTGAATTAATGGGTTGATGGATGTGGTTTGTAATCGAAGCCTTTAGCTCCACAAATTATTACCTTATACATGATAGGGCATCAAAGAGACAGGTATTTGGCCAATGATCCATTCATCAATATTGGCTAGCTGCCTTGCCAACTGGGGTGTGGTATGATAATGGGAAGATGTTGCCAAGAGTTAGTTGATGGAATCATATCACATTATTTTGTTGTGCAGGCCCATTTCATATATTTATTCGTTACAAAAAGAGAAATAAAAACTTATCAAAAAAAAAATCCCCTGGTATTTATTTGGCTATGTTCCTATGATGATTGACTCTGTGGGCTGCGGTGGGGGACAGTTGTGGTTTAGGATGCATCTGTATCTATTTTTCTTTCCTGTTCATCAATATTAGTGGTTACCTAGCTCAATCCCTTGCTTGTTGCTTTACTAATATGCAATTGGCTTCTATCCTACTTCTAGGATTCCTATAAAAGCAACTTAAATAAAAAAAAAGGATTCCTATAAAAGCATATTTTGACTCTTATCCATACATTGTTACACACATGTATACAATTTTTATGCAGATTGAAGGCCTCAAGTAACATCTATATTTTGATTGAACTTATAGCTTGTAATTAGGATTAGAGAAGTGGGCATTTATGTGTATATCAGAAGGTGATGTTCATCATTTGCTTGGGAAAAAGTGTCAATATCATGAAAAACATAATCAAATTTTCATTTCCATCTTCATCTTCATGTTTTGTTTGTTTTGGGTAATATGATTTCATAGTCCAAGTTTATTTTAATGCCCAATTACTAGTTGGTTATAAAGGTGCACTTTATTTTAATCTATTTTTTGCTTCTTATGATTGCATCTTTTACAAGAAACTATGATATAGCAGCCCAAGAACATTATTGAATACATCTTGCAGATAAACTTGGACCAACAATGGCTGGAAGAATGCATTGATTGCATGAAGCAGACATATTATGTAATATATATTAGTGACTAAATGTAATCTATTTTTTATATGTAATTTCATATATTGTAATTGTGTTTTGTAATGTAATGTATAAATAACAAATAATATAATATGTAGTGATTGTATTTTTATTTTTTTCATGCATTTACCTGATCGAAATTAAATTTTTTTTTTTCAGATGTATTTAGTTAAAAATAATTAGTTTTATATATAAAAGAATATGCTTTTTAACCATTTTTTCTTGAAAAATTTGTAATAGAATATAGGCTTTAAGATAAAAATAAAATACTTTTAAAAGAAATTTAATAATACAGGTAAATATAGGTTTTTGTAAAAAAAAAAAAAAGGGGACCCGGGTTCAATCCGGAACCCGGAATCCGGGTTTTAAAAAACCCGAATTCATCCAGGTTCCGGCCCATTTCTGAGCCGGGTAAACCCGGTCCGGGTTCTGGGCCGGATTTGAAATTCAGGTTCCGGTTTGGGTATACCCGGATTTCCGGGTTGAAACCCGGATGAACATCCCTATTTGTGGGTTTATTGTGTATAATCCCATTGTTGCTAAAGTATGTTTCATAATATTTTATATTTATTTGACAATACAAATTTTTAAAATATAATATATTATTGATAAAACTTTATTATATAAGATTTGTACGACGATTAAATATTTCCCATTTTATAAACTGAAGGTACATAATCTTTGAATGTAATGATAATAAAATATTGTTCATAAACAGTGTGAATTTGTTTATCGATAAATAACTATTGTTCAGAAGAAGTCTACCCACAAGTCAACACCCGTCCGTCAACACGGCACTCACCAATTCGTCAAGAGGCCAGAGCTACCAGAATTTCCCATCTTGTTCCGGAGTTGCTGCCTGCCATTGCCCGGAGCTTGCGTCGACCGTAAGATCAGCTGCCAGAAATGGATCCTACCAAAAAGAGCTCATCCGCTGTCTGCCACGTGGTGGCGATGCCATATCCCGGACGAGGCCATATCAACCCCATGATGAACCTTTGCAAGCAACTAGTTTTGAAAAGCCCGTCCATCCTCGTCACCTTCGTCGTCACCGAGGAGTGGCTCGGCTTCATTGGAGAAGAACCTAAGCCGGCTAACATACGCTTTGCTACGATACCCAACGTCATACCCTCCGAGATTGGTCGTGCTAAAGATTTTCCCGGCTTCATTCAGGCCGTCAATACGACTATGGAAGCGCCCTTTGAGGAGCTGCTTGACCGGCTTGAGCATCCGGTGAGTGCCATAGTGGCCGATACTTATGTGATTTGGGTCGTCAGAGTGGGGAACCGGAGGAATATTCCGGTGGCGTCATTAAGGACCATGTCCGCGACGGTATTCTCGGTGCTTCACCATTTCGAGCTCCTAGTGCAGAACGGGCATTTCCCGGTTGAACTGTCAGGTGAAATGCTTCCAAAACCTCTCTCTATCAAATTTGCCCTACCTGCGTGCCTTGTGGATCAGAGAATGGACCACACACCACTCACCAGTTGATAGGAAGCTTAAAACTTTTCTCATATAGATTACGCATTCTCTCTTTTTCCATTGGATTTAAGGTAATTGAAAGATTTTATTTTGGGCCAGTGGGAAAATCAAGTGAATCGGGTAAAGGTTTAGTAAAAACAGGGGTGGGATTTGAAGAAGGAGTGTATGAGGGATGAGGTAAAGATTGAAATGGAAATATGGACTCATGAAAAAGCACATCCCGAGAAACAAAAGTGGTTTTGGATTCAAGATCAAGCAATTTATAGCCTTTAGTTCCAAAGGGATACCCAAGAAAAATGCACATGCGACCTCGGGGATCAAATTTTGTTCTTCCTTGTGAAAGAGTAGCAGCAAAACAAAGAGACCCAAAAACTTTTAAATGAGCATAAGTGGGAGGAGATTTAAATAAAAGTTCAAAGGGGGTTTTGTTTTGAAGAAGAGGACTAGGGGTCCTATTGATGAGGTATGTGGCGGTCAAAACACAATCATTCCAATATTCAAGAGGAAGATTAGCCTGAAATTTTAAAGCACGAGCCACATTAAGCAAGTGTTGGTGTTTCCTCTCCACAACTCCATTTTGTTGTGGAGTGGCAACACAACTTGTTTGATGTAGAATCCCTTTTTTATGAAAAAAAATCTTTCATTTTAAATTCTCCTCCATTATCACTTCTTAGAATTTTTATGGTAAGGTTAAATTGATTTTCAATCATATTTGCAAAGGACTCAATGCTGGTTCGGGTGGCAGCTTTGTTAGGAAGGAGATATAGCCATGTACTCCTAGTGAAGTCATCAACTAAAGTTAAAAAATATTTTGAACCATCATAAGCAGGAACAGAACAGGGTCCCCAGAGATCACAATGCACAATTTCAAATGGTGTTGATGTCTTATGTTTGCTATTAGGAAAAGGAAGTTTATGAAACTTTGCCAATGGACAAATGTAACAAGGCTTTGTATTAGTAGAGGAAATGCCTTTCTTTACAATAGGATCGGTAATCATATTCAGAACAGGAAAAGAAAGATGGCCTAGGCGACAATGCCATAGGTCAGTAACATTTTCAGTGTGTGAAACAGAAGCTATAACAGATTTTGTAACTGTGGAAAAATGAGAAAAAGTGGTCACTAAGGTAGAGGGAGAAACACCCGTGTTGAGCAGGTGATATATACCATTCTTCACTTCACCCTTCCCAATCGTTGTCCAAGATAAAAGGTCCTGAATAAGGCAAAAATCAGAGAAGAAAACTAGACAACATGTGAGATTGGCAGCCAACTTCTTGGCTGAAATTAAATTAAAACTAAAAGAATGAACACATAAGACTTCGGTGAGATGTAGTGAAGGTGTTAAGTGGACTGTGCCCGTGTGTGTAACAGGTACATTTGTGCCATTTGGCAACTTAACTGAGTGAGAAACAGGGGAATTAATGGTGGTAAAAAAAGAGGTACAACAAACTATATGGTCGGTTGCACCGGTATCAATTATCCAAGGAATTTCTTGTGGGAATGAATGATTGTGTGTGCAGGTGTATAAACAATTTGAAATACCAGAAATGTGAGGAGTTGACTGAGGAGAAATGTTTGATTGAAGCTAGTTGGCAGAGGACTGAGCCATGGTGGAGGGCTGCCGTGGTTGGAGTAACGCCATTAATTGCTGATATTGTGCCTGAGTAAGACCTACTCGACCACCATCACTAGAAACCTCAAGGTTAGAGTCAGTATGGGCAGTTTGAGCAGCAAAAATAGTTGAGCCCTGAGATTTATTGAAAAGTTTGTGTCCAGGGGGGTAGCCATGGAGCTTGTAACACTTCTCTATGGTATGTCCAGCCATATTGCAATGAGAACAAATGGGGGCCTCAGCGTTGCCAACCTTGAAACAAGTTTCAAGAGAATGACCTGTGATCTTGCAGTGAGAACAGTAGGCTTGGTCTTTCTTTGATTTTTGTTGAGGTGGATTACGGGTAGGAAATGGGTATGGTTTGCGAATGGCAAAGGCCATGGAGTCGGATGGGTTTGAAGTGGGGGTCGTTTGATAGTGGCGTTCTTGCTGTTGAATGAGAGCAAAGACTTTTGTGATGGGTGGGAGGGGATCTAAGAGCATTATCTGGTCTCTAACAGGGGAATATGTGTCATTTAATCCCATCAAAAATTGAAAAACATAGTCCCGTTGGTATCGGTCTGATAGAGTTTTCATTGATCCACAAGAGCAAACTAAAATGGGTTCATAAATAAGTAACTCATCCCAAAGAGATTTAAACCTTCCATAATATACACTTACAGTGTCAGAGTCTTGTTGAAGGCTGGCAAGGGTCTTCTTTAGCTGGTAAATTCGTGGTCCATTTTGATGGGAGAAACGATCCTGAAGATCGAGCCAAAGGTCATGGGCATTGTCTACGAAAGCAACGCTGGATCGGATGGAGGGGCTGATAGAGTTCTGAAGCCATGAAACCACCATGTCGTTGCAACGTTCCCATAAATCAAGAAGGGGATCATTGGGGTCTGTTGGTTGAGAAACGGAACCAGTGATGAAGCAGATTTTATTTTTGGCACGGAGAGCTCGTCTCATCGCACGAGACCAAGTGGGGTAGTTATCGCTAGTAAGCAGGTCCGTGACCAGAACGACGGCAGGATTGTCGCCGTTGTCCAGCCGAAATGGGTTACTGGGATCGGTGAGGTTCAAGTATGAGGCCATGTCTGTGGCACGAAAGGTGTTTGACAGGGGGTTTGAGTGAGCAGAGGAATTTTTGGGGCTGGTGGAGGAAGAATGATCGGAACCTTCAATATCCTCCATGGGTAGCTCTCAGGCTCATGATACCATGTCAGTAATTGAAATGGAGAGGAGGAGAACACAGAGAGCAGTACACGAAGGATGAAGAAAAAGTTCTGTGTATATTCTCTAACATGTAAAAACACTGTACATCAAGGCATGGGAATATATAATCCTCCCGTGTAACAAACTAACCGATTCTGTAGAAGCCAGCTAATAAAAGGAGATATATTTACAAATGAATAAAGAAAATGAAAAGCAGGAAACTAGTGAAAATACAGATTTAGCCCTTATCTATATTCATGCTCAGACGACTTGTAGCTTGATTATCTGTATTGTGTAATACTCAACTTACCTCCAAAGGGCTGAAAGCTTGGTGAAGCAGGTAACAGAACATCTCTTGTTCTGCCTATTATAAAGGTCATCTGGAAAGTAATTAAATCTTGTACTTCATGCGAGATTGATGTGTCTTATGTGATAATTTATGTCACTCTGAACCGAGGGAAATGCAACAAGAAGAAAGTGATTGTTAATATGTTTTTGAAAAACAACAAATTCCGGCCAATAGTCAATGACTCAATTGGTATGGCCCGTTATTCAGTTGACACTATGATTTCCCTTCCTTCAATATTTGTTATGGGTTTGACATGCATGCGCAATCATTAATTTTGCTAAAACCTAGTTAGCATCATGAATCCTTAATAAAGAATCTCAAGCTTGTGGATTTAATACAGCTAGAAGCAAAACTTGTCTGCACTTACCCCAATAGTTGAATAAAGATCATATTGTTTCTATGGAATTTATTTATTTTTTTAAATTTTCATTACAACATCTAGCTAATAGCTTTCTCTGTGTTACTGTGATGTGTTTGATTAAGAACGTGGAGATGAGCTTGTTGACTACATTCCCGGAGTCCCTACAACACGCCTTGCAGATCTTCCTACCTTTTTCTCTGGAGATGGGCTAAAAATCTTGCCTTTTATCCGGGATTGTATTTTGTCGGTGCCAAAAGCACAATATCTGCTATTCACATCCGTCTACGAGCTTGAAGCTCAAGTCATTGATATTTTAAGAGCAAAACTTTCAATCCCCATCTACCCCATTGGCCCTTCTATACCCTACTTAGAACTTCAAGAGAATGCCTCTGGCCCAGATGGCAACAACAATGATGTAAACTATTTCCATTGGCTGAATTCTCAACCTATTCATTCTTTCTTGTACATCTCATTTGGAAGTTTCCACTCAATGTCAGATGCTCAAATGGATGAAATTGTTGGTGGCGTGAGGGACAGTGGTATTAGGTGTTTGTGGGTGTCTAGGGGAAACACTGCTAAGATTAAAGATGGTTGTGGTGATATGGGGTTTGTGGTACCTTGGTGTGACCAATTGAAGGTTCTGTGCCATTCCTCCATAGGAGGGTTTTGGTCACATTGTGGATGGAATTCCACATTAGAGGGTGTTTTTGCTGGTGTTCCAATGCTTACTTCACCCATAATTTTTGATCAAGTCCCAAACTCTAAACAAATTGTGGAAGATTGGAAAATTGGATGGAGGATTAAAAAAGATGTAAAATCTGAAAATTTGGTAACACGAGAAGAGATTTCAGATATGCTGAAGAGGTTTATGAATCAAGAAAATAACAAGGGGTTTGAACTGAGGAAGCAAGCGAAAGAACTTCAAAATACCTGTCATAGAGCAATTGCTGAAGGTGGATCAACTGAAAATAATCTTCAAGCTTTTATCAAGGACATTACAAGAGGTGGCCATTAATCTTGATGCTTTGTATTAGAAATTGTAATGTGTTGTTGATTTGTAGCATATGTTTGTACTTGTAGTTTAAATAACTTCACGTGCTTAATCTTTTAGCATTAGTAAGATGTATCAATAATTTTAAAAGGTACTAATCCCCTTATTAAAGTACAATTATGTTCATTTGAATCATGGAGACTCGTTATTCTTCCTGAGTTATTGAATCAGTCACACAAAAAATGCACGAGAAAATATATGCAATGGAATTGAATGTCTCTCTGGAAATTTGTTCAAGGTACGTTTTGTTCTATACATACTAAGAAATTAAACTGAATTATGTATTTATTTATTGAATGTATGAAACCCATATTGGTTGGTATTAATCGATTGAAAGTAATAAACTTGCATATCGAAATGAAAGCGGCTTGGTGCGTAGTGTTCAAAATAGAATATAGAGTCTCTTTCCCTGTTTTTCCTGTTCGCAACCATTCATTGCTTTAAGCAAGCAATGGAGTCTCAAACATTCCTATTACTCCTTGGTCCATTGACATCGTCTCGCACTCTTACTAATAAAAAATTTACCCTAAAAGTACCTTTACGTAAAGATACAAAAATCAAATAAAAGTGGTAGACAGCACACAAATCAACTTTTTTTCAAATTTTAAAATAAAAATAATATCTTAATTTTATCTAACCAACACACCAGATCACCAGCCTTCTAATAAAACGACAATCACCAACATCGGTTATTCCGCTTCTAGTTTAATTAATTAATCCCATGTCAGATTGGGCTAACTCTGTCGTAGGAAAGGTTTAGACGGTGGGACGGCGAGTTTTAATTTTTTAAAAAAATTTAAAAAATTGAATAAAATATTATTTTTTAATATTATTATTATTATTTTAAAATTTAGAAAAATTGAATTATTTTTTATTTTTTATGTAAAAACTTATAAAAAATATCATGATAAATTGAAATGTGAATTTTATATCTCATTTTAGCTGTAAAACTTATCTTAATTAATGATTATCAATTTCTTAATGAAAAAAGTAAGTTTGCCACCTAATAGTATCGCTCTAGTTGATCGCTGGTTGAATTTTTTTTTTATTTAATGATTACGGAAGTAATTTTAAATATATTAATTTATTTTTTTATTTTTTTAAAATATTTAAATATATTAAAAAATATGAAAAAAAACAGAGAGAAAAATGTTTGGGCTATTGCTGGGGGCTACCACTGGCCCTTTTGTTTTCTTAATGATTAAGAAAGTGTTTTTTTTATGAAAAATATATTTAAAAGTGTTAAATATATAAATAAATATATATATAAGATAAAAATAAAAATACACACTACAACTAGTGATAGCTCCCAGCAATAGCTAATGTGCTACCCAAATTAAAAAAAAAAAAAAAATCCAAAAAATTACTTGAGGTAACAATGAGCGATGCTGCTCTCTTTCTTAATTACCTTGATCAGTGGCTCAATATAGGCAGCTTGTTAGAGCACTAGTATTGATTTTTCCATATGTATCTTTAAAATTACATCTTTTGAATATTGATTTTACATATCAAGAAAAACTTTCACATTAGATTATGCACATTTGAATCAAATAATAATAAAATATTATTATTTTTTATTTTTTACTTTTTTCTTAAAATTATTATTTTTTATATATTTTACAATTAGCACCATGTGTTCAAAAATATCAATTTCATATATCTAAATATTACTAATTTCATGTATCAAAATGATCAATTTTATCAATAAATATTAATGTGTATTAAAAAATACTTTGTATCATCAATTTAATACAAATTTCATATATCAAAATCATCTTAATACAAATTCTATAAAATTGATTTTAATATGCAGGAGAGAGAAAAAATATTACAAATAATGTTTAGAGAGTAAAAAAGAATCACTCTTCATATCTATACAAAAATTTAGAAATACATAAATTAATATAGATGAATTTAAAGACATATTATTCAAATTTTAAAATGAAGATAAAGATGAAGAAAAATTCTATTTGCAATCCCCACTTGGGAACTGTATGTGCAGACCTTTTATTAAATGAGAATAAACATAATTTTATGAAAAATATTTTTATAATTTTTAAAAATTTTAAAAATAAAATTACTTAATACTGCGCGTTGCAATCTCTGTTTGAGGAGGACATTGCTCAAAGATGAATAAGCCAGTGCTCTTACTGAGTTGCGCGGAGCTCGTCAGCGGTGACGTTCAGATTATTATTGTATAAACATTATTTTTAATCTTAGGGTATACATTAGTCAATGGTACTATCTATTCTTGTCTTTTACTTTTCGATAATCTTTCCACATTATTGAGCATTATCTCTCTTATCACATATGACAGAAATGGATCCTACAAAATTATTAACTGATTCATCCGCCGTTCGCAGCGTGGTGGCGATGCCCTATCCCGGTCGAGGCCACATCAACCCCATGATCAACTTTTGCAAGCAACTAGTTTTGAAAAGCCCATCCATCATCGTCACCTTCGTCGTCACCGAGGAGTGGCTCGGCATCATCGGCGAACAAGCCAAGCCCTCAAACATACGCTTCGCCACGATACCCAACGTCATACCTTCCGAGCATGTTCGTGCTAAAGATTTTCCCGGATTCGTTGAGGCCATCAGCACGAAGATGGAAGCGCCCTTTGAGGAGCTTTTGGACCGGCTTAAACATCCGGTGGCTGCCATAGTGGCCGATACTTATTTGGTATGGGCTGTCGAAGTGGGGAACCGGAGGAATATTCCGGTGGCGTCACTAATGACCATGTCCGCGACGGTGTTCTCGGTGCATCACCATCTTGAGCTCCTCGTGCAGAACGGGCATTTCCCGGTTGAACTGTCAGGTCAGTTTCTTCTAGAACCTCTTTCCCAATTAAATTTTGTCCTGCCTGCGTGACTGCTAGATTACAGATGGCCCTGTAGGTAAGACGCTTGCCAATTGTTTTTCCAATATTATAGATACGCAGTATTCTTCTTTACCCTGCCATAAGGTAATTGAAAGTTCTTATTTAATTTGGGTCAGTGGAAAACGATATAAGTTCTTCGAAAGATCATAACATGACCAGGTTCAATCAATTCAAACATCAAAGGAACAGTGTTCTGTCATTAGAAAACAAGAAAACGCCATCTGAATGAAAGATGTTTTCAGGTGATTTTTTACCTCTCTGAACCAAGAAGAAACGTAACAAGATCAAGAAGATCATCGATAATATGCCTATTAAAAACGACAAAACCCAATGGTATGGCCGGGCTCGTTTTACAATTACACCAAAATTTCCATTCCTTCAGTGCATGGTTTGTTTGGTATGAGTGATCATAAATTTCTAAAAAGCCTTGCATCATCCAATATCGCTAGTAAAGAAGAATCTTAAGCTGGCGGATTTAGTACAGCTAAAAATAAAAGTTGTGTGTACATATCCCCCACAGCGGCAAAAACATGATTTTGTTTCCGTTGGAACTTTCTAAATTTGTCATTAGTCCAACATCTAACAAGAAGGTTTCCCCTAGCAAAGTTTTCACTTACATTTCTTTCTCTACGTGTCTCTGCCTCATGTTTGATTAAGAACGGGGAGACGAGCTTGTGGACTACATCCCTGGAGTCCCAGCTATGCGTCTTGCAGATCTTCCTGCCTTTTCATCTAAAGTCAAGCCTCTTAGCTGGAAATGTGTTTTGTTGGTGCCCAAAGCGCAGTGGCTGCTATTCACTTGTGTCCATGAGCTTGAACCTCAAGTCTTGGACACTTTAAGAGCAGAATTTCCAATCCCCATCTACCCCATTGGCCCTTCCATACCCTACTTAGAACTTCGAGATAATGCCTCCGGCTCCTCCGATGGTAACTTCAATGGTGTAAACTATTTCCACTGGCTAGATTCTCAACCTACCTGTTCTGTCTTGTTCATCTCCTTTGGAAGTTTCAACTCGGTCTCAGATGCTCAAATGGATGAAATTGTTGGTGGTGTGCGGGATAGTGGTGTTAGGTGCTTGTGGGTGTCCAGGGGGAACGATGCTAGATTTAAGGATGGTTGTGAGGATATTGGTCTCGTGGTCCCGTGGTGTGACCAATTGAAGGTTTTGTGCCACTCTTCCATAGGAGGGTTTTGGACACACTGTGGATGGAATTCCACATTAGAGGGTGTTTTTGCTGGTGTTCCAATGCTTACCTTACCCATAGTTTTTGATCAATTTCCCAACAGTAAACAAATTGTAGAAGATTGGAAAGTTGGATGGAGGATTAAGAAAGATGTGAGATCTAAAGATTTGTTGACAAAAGGAGATATTTCCGAGCTCTTAAAGAGGTTTATGGATCAAGAAAACAATGAGGGGCTCAAACTGAGGATGCGAGCAAAAGAACTTCAAAAGGCCTGTCAATGGGCAATTGCTGAAGGTGGATCAACTCAAAATTATCTTGATGCCTTCATCACGGACATTTCAAGAAGCCAATCTTGACACATGATTTATCACTTTATAATATGCAATCGTGTTTTGTGATTGCTTGATTTATAGCTTGTGTATGTAGTTGGAGCTAAATCATATGCTTAATCTTTTGGTATAAGTAATGGTTATCAATAATATTGAAAGATACCTTTGTCTTTGTTAAAAAAAAAAGAGGACATATTGGTTTGTTATGTGATTTGGGTCGTCAGAGTGGTGAACCGGAGGAATATTCCGGTGGCGTCATTAATGACCATGTCCGCGACGGTGTTCTCAGTTTTTCACCATTTCGAGCTCCTAGTGCAGAACGGGCATTTCCTGGTTGAACTCTCAGGTGAGATGCTTCCAAAACCTCTCTCTATCAAATTTTGCCTTACCTACGCGCCTTGTGGATTAGAGAATGGACCACACACCACTCACCAGTTGATAAGAAGCTTTAAACTTTTCTCATATAGATTACGCATTCTCTTTTTTCCCTTGGATTTAAGGTATTCGAAAGTTTTTATTTTGGGGCAATGGGAATGACTAATTGAGTCAAAAAATTATATCATGGTCCTCACAATACACACTGAATATTATTTTTTAATTTTTTTTCTCACCAAATATATATGGATGATGAGTAAAAGAATTCAATTAATTTAAAAGAATAAAAAAATTAAAAAAAATAAATATGAGTGTGGTATATGATATGTGGATATGATGTGTAGCAAAGCCCAATATATGAAAGTATAGACTGATCTCAACTTACCTCCAAAGGGCTTAAAGATTGGTAAATGAGGTAACAGAGCATTTCTTATTCTGCCTATTATAAAGGTCATCTGGGAAGTAATTAAATCTTGTACTTCATGCGACACAGATGTGTCATATGTGAGAATTTATGTCACTCTAAACCGAGGGAAATGCAACAAGGAGAAAGTGATTATTAATATGTTTTTGAAAAACAACAAATTCCAGCCAATAGTCAATGACTCAATTAGTATGGCCCGTTATTCAATTGACACTATGATTTCCATTCCTTCAATATTTGTTACGGGTTTGATATGCATGCGCAATCATTAATTTCACAAAAACCTACTTAGCATCATGAATACATAATAAAGAATCTCAAGCTTGTGGATTTAATACAGCTAGAAGGAAAACTTGTATGTACTTACCCCAATAGTTGAATAAAGATCATATTGTTTCTATGGAATTTTTTTTTTTTTTTTTTTTTTTTTATAATTTTCATTACAACATCTAGCTAATAGCTCTCTCTGTATTTCTATGATGTGTTTGATTAAGAACGCGGTGATGAGCTTGTTGACTACATCCCCGGAGTCCCTACAACACGCCTTGCAGATCTTCCTACCTTTTTTCTCTGGAGATGGGCTAAAAGTCTTGCCTCTTATTTGGGATTGTATTTTGTCGGTGTCCAAAGCATAGTATCTACTATTCACATCCGTCCACGAGCTTGAAGCTCAAGTCATTGATATTTTAAGAGCAAAACTTTCAATCCCTGTCTACCCCATTGGCCCTTCCATACCCTACTTAGAACTTCAAGAGAATGCCTCTGGCCCAGATGGCAACAACAATGATGTAAACTGTTTCCATTGGCTGGATTCTCAACCTATTCGTTCTATCTTGTATATCTAATTTGGAAGTTTCCACTCTATGTCAGAAGCTCAAATAGATGAAATTGTTGGTGGCGTGAGGGACAGTGGCATTAGGTGTTTGTGGGTGTCTAGGGGAAACACTGCTAGGTTTAAAGATGGTTGTGGTGATATGTGGTTCGTGGTACCTTGGTGTGACCAATTGAAGGTTCTGTGCCATTCCTCCATAGGAGGATTTTGGACACACTGTGGATGGAATTCCACATTAGAGGGTGTTTTTGCTGGTGTTCCAATGCTTACTTCACCCATATTTTTTGATCAAGTCCCAAATTGTAAACAAATTGTGGAAGACTGGAAAATTGGATGGAGGATTAAGAAAGATGTAAAATCTGAAAATTTGGTGACAAGAGAAGAGATTTCGGATATCCTGAAGAGGTTTATGAATCAAGAAAATAATGAGGGATTTGAACTAAGGAAGCAAGCAAAAGAACTTAAAGATGCCTGTCACAGAGCGATTGCTGAAGGTGGATCGACTGAAAATAATCTTCAAGCTTTTATCAGGGACATTACAAGAGGCAGCCATTAATATTGATGCTTTGTATTACAATTTGTAATGTGTTGTATTTTGCAATTACTTGATTTGTAGCATATGTTTGTACTTGTAGTTTAAATAACTTCACGTGCTTAGTCTTTTAGCATTAGTAAGAACTATCAATAATTTTAAACGGTACTAATCCCCTTATTAAAGTACAGTTATGTTCATTTAATTCATGAAACCCGTTATTCTTCCTGAGTTCTTGAATCTATCACACAAAAAATGCAGGAGAAAATATATATGTATATATATGCAATGAAATTGACTGCCTCATTGGAAATTTGTTCAAGGTTTTGTTCTATACACATTATAAGAACAACCAGAATTTATGACGGATTATTTGCGACGATAATAATTATTTACTACGAAAACAGAATCATTTTGATAGGAAATAGTCATTTTTACATGAAATAGCTAGCCACAAATATACAATTTTCTTTTCTTGTAGTGACATACTAAGAAATTTAACTGAATTATTTATAATTTATTGAATGTATGCCCAATATTGGTTGGGATTAATCGATTGAAAGTAATAAAATATATGCAAATCGAAATGAAAGCGGCTTGGTACGTAGTAGACATGCTAGCTACTTGATGGTTTTCGATACTACTGCTGCATTGCCATCATGTGTCATAACATCTAAAATTTGCTTGCATAGTTTTGGGCATTTAAGGTACTTTACGTAGTGTTCAAAATAGAACATAGTTCTTTTCAAAAAAAAAAAAATAGAACATAGTTGAAGCCTCTTTCCCTGTTTTTCCTGTCGGCAACCATTCATTCAAAATAGTGGTAGACATCACACAAATCACTTTTTTAAAATTTTAAAATAAAAATAAAAAATAAAATGCTGCATTCGGTCCACCGCTCTTATTTTTAATCTTAGGGTGTACATTCGTCACAGAACACAGGACACAGAAATGGATCCTACAAAATTATTAACAGATTCATCCGTCGTTTGCGGCGTGGTGGCGATGCCCTATCCCGCTCGAGGCCACATCAACCCCATGATGAACCTTTGCAAGCAACTAGTTTTGGAAAGCCCATCCATTATTGTCACCTTCGTCGTCACCGAGGAGTGGCTCGGCATCATCGGCGAACAAACCAAGCCGGCTAACATAGGCTTCGCCACGATACCCAACGTCATACCTTCCGAGCGTGTTCGTGGTAAAGATTTTCCCGGATTCCTTGAGGCCATCAGCACGAAGATGGAAGCGCCCTTTGAGGAGCTCCTGGACCGGCTTAAACATCCGGTGACTGCCATAGTGGCCGATACTTATTTGGTATGGGCTGTCGAAGTGGGGAACCGGAGGAATATTCCGGTGGCGTCACTAATGACCATGTCCGCGACGGTGTTCTCGGTGCTTCACCATCTTGAGCTCCTCGTGCAGAACGGGCATTTCCCGGTTGAACTGTCAGGTCAGTTTCTTTCTTCCAGAACCTCTTTCTCAATCAAATTTTGTCCTGCCTGCGTGACTGCTAGATTACAGATGGCCCTGTAGGTAAGACGCTTGCCAATTGTTTTTCCGATATAGATACGCAGTATTCTTCTTTTCCCCTGGATAAATAATTGAAAGTTCTTATTTTGGGTCAGTAGAAAACGATATAAGTTCATCGAATGATCATAACATGACCAGTTTAATCAATTCAAACATCAAAGGAACAGTATTCTGTCATTAGCAGACAAGAAAATGCCATTTAAATGAAAAACCTTTTCAGGTGATTTTTTACCTTTCTGAACCAAGAAGAAACGTAACAAGATCAAGAAGATCATTGATAATGTTTATGAAAACCGACAAAACCCAATGGTATGGTCGGGCCCGTTATACAATTACACCAAAATTTCCATTCCTTCAGTCCATGGTTTGTTTGGTATGAGTGATCATGAATTTATAAAAAGCCTTGCATCATCCATCGCTAGTAAATAAGAGTCTTAGCTTGCGGATTTAGTACAGCTAAAAAGTAAAGTTCTGTACATATCGCCCACAGTGCGCGGCATAAACATGATCTTGTTTCCGTTGGAATTTTCTAAAGTTGTCATTAGTCCAACATCTAACAAAAAGGTTTCCCCTAGCAAAGTTTTCACTTACATTGCTTTCTCTACGTGTCTTTGCCTCATGTTTGATTAAGAACGGGGAGACGAGCTTGTGGACTACATCCCTGGAGTCCCAGCTATGCGTCTTGCAGATCTTCCTGCCTTTTTACCTGGAAATGGTTTAAAAGCCAAGCCTCTTAGCTGGAAATGTGTGTTGTTGGTACCCAAAGCACAGTGGCTGCTATTCACTTGTGTCCATGAGCTTGAACCTCAAGTCTTCGACACTTTAAGAGCAGAATTTTCTATCCCCATCTACCCCATTGGCCCTTCCGTACCCTACTTAGAACTTCGAGAGAATGCCTCCGGCTCCTCCGATGGTACCTTCAATGGTGCAGACTATTTCCACTGGCTAGATTCTCAACCTATCCGTTCTGTCTTGTACATCTCCCTTGGAAGTTTCTACTCGGTCTCAGATGCTCAAATGGATGAAATTGTTGGTGGTGTGCGGGACAGTGGTGTTAGGTGCTTGTGGGTGTCCAGGGGGAACACTGCTAGGTTTAAAGATGGTTGTGGTGATATAGGGTTCGTGGTAGCCTGGTGTGACCAATTGAAGGTTCTTTGCCACTCCTCCATAGGAGGGTTTTGGACACACTGTGGATGGAATTCCACATTAGAGGGTGTTTTTGCTGGTGTTCCAATGCTTACTTTACCCATAGTTTTTGATCAATTTCCCAACAGTAAACAAATTGTAGAAGATTGGAAAGTTGGATGGAGGATTAAGAAAGATGTGAGATCTAAAGATTTGGTGACAAGAGGAGAGATTTCCGAGCTCTTAAAGAGGTTTATGGATCAAGAAAGTAATGAGGGGCTCGAACTAAGAATGCGAGCAAAAGAACTTCAAAAGGCCTGTCAAAGGGCAATTGCTGAAGGTGGATCAACTCAAAATTATCTTAATGCCTTCATCATGGACATTTCAAGAAACCAATCTTGACACATTTATCACTTTATAATATGCAATCGAGTTTTGTGATTGCTTGATTTATAGCAGCTTGTGTCTGTAGTTTGAGCTAATTCACATGCTTAATCTTTTGGCATGAGTAATGGCTATCAATAATATTGAAAGGTACCTTTGTCTTTGTTAAAAAAAAAACATATTGGTTTGTTATTCTTCATTGAGTTCCTTGAAAGTAAAATTGAATCTATTCGACAAAAAATGCATGAGAAATGTTTGCAATGAAATTGACTGTCTCATTGGAAATATGTTCTAGATACTTGTAAGAAACTAAAGTATGTATTTATATATTGAATGTATGAAACCCATATTGGTAGGAATTAATCAATTGACTTATATATGTATTTATTAAATGTATTAAATTTGCATATATATCGAAATGAACGTGTGGCAGACAGTAGTAGACATGCTACTTGTAATAACACAATCGCATCCAGTTTCTGGAAGTTAAAAGAGTTTTTCGTCCCATACCAGATTCATGAACAGGGGAGGAGGGTTGGTCGTAGCTCAGATTCACAAGTAATTACGGACGTCATAAATAGCATAATTTTCATTTCCAACTAATATTTCTCTAAAAATTGGAGATAATTTGTAGCTCTATTTTCGAATTGACATGATTTTATAAAATAAATCAGTTATATTTATGAGATAATAGGGCTTTGATCTTTACTCAATTGGCCTTACCTTAGTCGTATTATTAAATTTACATAAACGTGAAAACAGCTACAACTCACACTAAAGTACTATTGCTAATTATTTAATTTTAAATAAAAAAAATGATAGGCAGATTAAATTAATTGATGATACCTAATATTCCATTCAATTATATAATATTATTGTATAAATGACTATGTAAATGATGAAAGAGTTAAAACTTCTGCCAAGTACTCATCCCACCTACCATTATACCTTATCCACGTTTCGAGTATTTAATTTGTAGTGTAGCTCACGTGCATGTTATTTATATGCATTTAGTTTCTTCGAGATCCATGCTATTCGTTTTTAATTAAACCAAGAGATCTTATCCATAAAGGAATAAATTTATTCATCATCTTTTTTTTTTATCATCCTTTCATCATTCAGTAACGTGGCATTAAATAATAAGTTCACAAGTGAAACATAATAAATTATACCCAATTATTTAATGTCACATTATGAGATAGTGAGAAAAATGATGATGAGTAGCATTATTCATATTAGTTTTGCTACTCATCAATTTCACACAACACAGTATATTTATTTTTATTTTATCTTTTTTTATTATTAAAGTAATTAAATTTTTCTACTCGTCATCTATATTGTAATAAGTATGTCAATACATTTCTTCTTTGCTGGTTATTTAATTACTAATGTTTTTCTGTGTTTAAGTATGTGTGTAGAACCTGTGGCTCGAACTGGTCCCGTGAAGCTTTAAATCTGTTTCAATAGGCACGTGAGGAGCTTGTGCCTTTAATCCGAGTATATGAGCTGAGCCGTTGGATCTGACACACGTGGAACAAATCTGAGGCACCTTATAAATATATCTTGTTCCGTGTAACCCTAGTGGCAGAATTCATTTTGTTGTGTATAGGCAGAGAATAGAGGCAGAGAGGGAAAGGGGCGATTCGAGGGTTCTCTAGGGTTTGTGCTTGAGGAAGAAATCGGTGTGATTTCTTGGTGAGATCTGAGTGTTTCTGTATATAACTAAACTGAGGCTTCTCTGTGATTTGATTTGATTCATCAATAAAGATCTCTGAGGCCATTCCTGCCGTGGATGTAGACCATTAGGGTCGAACCACGTATCTCGGTGTGTTCTTTCCTTGCTTTACTATTTTTCTTTAATTTCTTGTTCATATATGTTTCTTGTAATCTCCTGATATATCTGTTCTTGTTTATCTTGTTGATTTGTCCGTAATATCTGATCTGGAAGGTGCTGAATATATATATTAAGAGTTTGGATCTGTGCTGGTATAATGTTGGCTTTGTGAACATAGCTGATATATATATATATTGTGACTGGTGTAATCTTGAGCATTCTGTTTTGAGTCATAAACATAAAGAAATTGTTGTTGTTGTTTTCTGAAAATAAATCGTGTATATAAAATATTAAACAGTGGATTTCTATTCTAAATAAATCTTGGCATATTTTGTAACTATAAAACACAAGTTTTATAACATATATACTACACATTTGGCAAAAAAAATTAAAAATAAAAAATGGTATATGATATTTGGCTTAGAGAATCTGAAACGCTCACCGCCAATTGTTCTACATGCATTAAATCCTCCATCTATTTGTCACTCCAATTTTGTCCTTCAGCTTTGCATTCACTCAAAACAAGTTCTCATAGCAGTGCAGGCGCAGTACTCTGTTTTCGTAAACGTTTTTCTCTCACTCTTTCAATACCCTATTTCTTCTAATTCTATGGCTATAAAAATCACTAGTGTTTTCTCGACGAGGCACTTGTTCTTAATTTCGTCGGGGAGGAGGCCAGCTGGAATGCAAATAAAAATTTAGAAAGTTTTGTTGGAAGGATAATGACTGTGGGAATGCAGAGGTAAAAGAGCTTTTGTGTTTTATAATTTTAATCTCACTTATTCACGTATGATTCGTCCATTTAGACTCGTTAAGAAGTTAGACTGAATTGAGATCAATTTAATAATTTAATTTTAAGTTAAATTTAATATCTAAATAAATAATTTTTAAATCATTAAACTTATCTTAATTTAAAATCTTTTTACAGGTAAGATCTATAATCTTTTTTAATTTTGTATAAAATACATATAAACTCATGTTAATATTCAAATTCAATTTAGATGGTTATATAAAATTTATTCTATAAACTCATTACTATTAAGGCCCGGGTTGGTTACACAATACCAAAAATCTTATCTTATCTTATCTTATCTCAACTCATCATTATAATTTTTTTAAATTCTCGTACAAAATATAATAAATAATTTAATTTTTTTAAATCTTAATACAAAATTAATATTAAAAAATTATATTATAATAATATTTTATTCATTACTATTTAAAACATTTCAACTAATTTGTTTAACAAAACCGCACCTCAGAGCACTAGTAATGGGCTCAACAAACTTTAGCTAAAATTTAGCTAAATAATTCACTTTTACAAATTTTAGCTAGTCACTTTTTACAACACCAAATAATAGACTCAACAAATTTTTCAACATTCTATTGAAATATTAATTTTTTAGACAACAGTAAATGTTTAATAAATTGTAAATGTTATAACTTCTTTTATGTGTTTATTTATTAATTTGATGTACTCTATGTCCTCTTGATGGTTTAAATGCAGTAACGATTGCATCAAAAATGTGAAAGAAGCTTGAGAATCCAAGTTGCAGAAATCGCATAAAAAATGTAGGAAAAAAATCAATCAAAGCTTGAGAATCCAAGCGGTAGAAATCGTATAAAAAAAACAAATAAAATCAGAAGAATTAAAGTGAAAGAAAAATCCAGCATTATTTTACTCTAAAAATAAAATTTAGCTAATGTGTTTGTCTCAATAAATTTGACCAACCACTTGATTAAAAGTTAAATTTATTGTAAATTTATTGAATTCGTTATAAAATTTTATTTTACATTTTAACTATTCTTTAACTAAAATTTAACTTTATTAAGGCTACTACAGACTCTCAGTAAATAACTCAACTCAACGTTAAAAGGTGACCTTAGCGAGCCTGTGGTTTCCGTGTATCACGGCTTGGGGAGAAAAAGTAAGTCAACACAGCCAAGAAGCTGGACCTATTCTTCTCCCAGACCAAAGAATATTCATCAAACACCTAGTACAGTTTGTTTCCGTTCAGGCAATGCATGGATCCTGCCGGCGTTGAACCAACCGCAGTTTTCCACGTCGTGGCCATGCCTTTTCCATGTCAAGGCCACGTCAACGCCATGATGAGCCTTTGCAAGTTGTTGTCTTCAAGATCAGCAAACCCCCTTCTCATCACCTTCGTCGTCACCGAAGAGTGGCTCGAATGCATCGGATCCAACCCCAAGCCGGAAAACATCCGCTTCGCCTCCATTCCCAACGTCGTAGAGCGCTCAAAAGCCGTTGACTTTGCCGGCTTCAACGGAGCAGTCAAGACCAAAATGGAAGCTCCGTTCGAGCAGCTCCTGGATCGGCTTGAGCCACCTGTGGCTAGAATCTTAGCTGACTTTGAGTTGCAGTGGGCACTCGACTTCGGGATTCGAAGGAATATTCCGGTGGCGTCGCTTTGGACCATGTCGGCTTCTTTTTTCTCGGTGCTCCATCATTTCTATGTTTTCACACAAGATCGTCAATTGTCGGTTCACATTTTAGGTAAGTACTTCGTATGTTGTTGCTTGCTTCCATTCATTTTCTATATACCTTTAGCAACCTTTTTTTTAAATTTGCCTGAGATTTTTTTTCCTGTAATTCTTGAAAAAAAAAATCAAACTCTTAATTTTAATTATTCTTTTAATTATAAACGACACGTCAGCGAACTTGATCGATAATAAAATTGCATCCTCGAAGTCCCAATGAATCCCATTAACGCTAGATCTAGACAATCATCATCTGGGTCATCTACATAAAGTCACCTACAAATATAATTTTAAAAGTGAATATTAATCAATGAAAATAAACTCATTTTAATCAATAATAATAATTTTTATAATAAATAATTAATCATGAATAAACATTTTTTCTTACTGCGGATAAAGATTTAATTGCTAATGTACAATGTCATCCTATTCCTACTTGATTATTGCTGTCTATATGAACGGGAGTAGCTCAACCCTGTTCATGATTAGTTTTGCAATTGCTGTTGTGATTTGGGGAGACAGATGTCACAGATAATGGAGACGAGCATTTGGATCAGATACCCGGAATCTCTTCAAAACATCTAGAAGATTTACGAACAGTTTTTCATGACAATGATCCACGGGGCATGGAAATGCTCTTGGAAAGCATTTCAAACGTGCCGAAAGCAAAACATCTTGTAGTTAATTCTGTATACGAGCTTGAACCCCAAGCTTTTGACACTCTGAAAGCAGTACTTCCTTTCCCTGTGTACCCAGTTGGCCCTGTCATACCTTACTTGGATCTTGAAGATGCTTCCTTTAAGAATGGCGAACCTAACTATCTGAAATGGTTGGATGCCCAACCAAAAGATTCTGTGCTGTACATCTCTCTGGGAAGTTTCTATGCGGTATCAAGCACCCAAATGGATGAATTTGCCATAGCACTGCGTAATAGTGGTGTTAGATTCTTGTGGGTGGCTCGTGAAGAAGCATCTCGGTTGAAAGATAGCTGTGGTGATAAGGGTTTTGTGGTGCCTTGGTGTGAGCAATTGAAGGTTTTGTGTCATCCTTCTGTAGGAGGGTTTTGGTCACATTGTGGGTGGAATTCCACTCAAGAAGCTGTTTATGGAGGCGTTCCAATGCTTGCTTTCCCTCTGTTCTTGGATCAAGTTCCTAATTGGAGGCAGATTGTAGAGGACTGGAAGAGTGGGTGGAGTGTGAAAAGAGCAGAGGTGGGAAGCGAAATTTTGGTGGCAAAAGAAGATATATCAGAGCTCGTACAAAAGTTTATGGATCTTGAAAGCTCTGAAGTGAATGAAGTTAGGAAAAGGGCAAGAGAACTGAAAAGCATCTGTCGTCAATCAATTACACAAAGTAGATCATCTTCTGCTAACCTGGATGCATTTATCTGTGATTTTTTACCAGGACATGGCCATTGAGAATTTTTATTGGTGATTAGGCCATTTCTAGCCGTTAACAGAAGGGTAGTGTTAGGTATATACTTTAAATAGACAAGCATCGTGTAGGTCTTTTGTAAAAAAATGAATCCCACCGAAAAAGAATGTTTTTTTTATACTTTTCATGATGGATGGATTTTTCTTTTTTGTAAAGGAATTGAATCAAACTTATCTATTTAGAACTTGTACAAATCATTACCCTTAACCAAATATTCGCAAAGTTTCTTTACACCCGTCTAACATTTAATTTGAATAAATTAATGTGCTGGGAAGTTGTTGTCTATTGGTTTTAATCCCATTTATTTTTCTAAGAAATTTAGCTTTTCTTAAGCCAATTGGGGTAACAGTATTTCTAATACCATATATGTACTTAGGAGTATGATTTGATCTTAGTTCGTGTCATTTTCCCTTGAGAAAACTCATATTATATTATAAAGTCCCTAAAGTATATTTTCTAATTTAATTGTCTATTTGTTTTTCTTGATGTTACAAATGAGCAAATAATCTGTAATGAGTCAATTGGAGAACTCCACACAAAAGTTATGAACTGTCGTTTGCACCTTCACATCCTTGAAATTTATCTTCACAAGCCCTCCTGCCAACGCCATGATTGCCTTCTCGCTGCTGATAATTTTGTTACAAAACGTTAGGATATGAATAATAATTAAATATATATAGATATATATATATATATATCAGTTTAGAATTTTCAGACAATTAGTAATTTCGTGTGGTATTAAAGCAGGAATCTTGAATTTGAATCTCGGCTATATATTTTATATATTTAATCAAATATTATACATATTAAACTCACTTATTGAGGGGTCAAAATTTGATTCACACGTGAAGAAAAATGTTAAAGACATAAATAATAATAAAAAATAATAATTGAAGTTGTGAGTATGTAAATATTATGTAATAATTTAAAAAATCTAATAAATATAAGATGTATTTATGAAAAATTAATTTTTAATAATCAACTCTATTTTTTTATAAAGGGAAAAACTCAAGACCGGTCGGGTGAATTATTTACTTTTACACCAGTCAATAGGAATTCGCCACATAGGAGGTGCAGGAAAGATACATATACACCCACACGTAGACCATTCTCCTTCCCCTTCCTCTCTCCTCCAATTTCTTCTTCCCCCTTCCTTCCCCCTCTCTCTCTCTCCCACGAATTATTCAGTGAGTCCAGACCCCTCAAACTTTTTGATGTCGGGGAACCTTTCCAAGGCAGGGCCCTTTGGACCCCTCAAACTTCACCGGCGGCTTTTCCCTTCCCCACCCCCTCCCTCGCACGCAGCACCGATTGCAGCGAAGGTCTTCTCCACCAGGAAAAATTTCTTCTTCCCCCTTCCTTCCACCTTCAGTCTAAGGAAAAGAAACCAAGAAACAATAAATAAAAATAAAAATCTAACCTCTATGAATTATCTGATATATACCTAACTCCATTAGGAAAAAAATTTTGCGTTAAGAAAGCCAAAATACTCAATAACCTCTTTAGGATATTGCAACAATAGACTTGACATCATTGCATCGCCAAACTTATACTCACTAATTTGTCAATACTTGCTTGAGGTATTCTTTGCCAAAATAAAAACTTCTATGTTTAATCATTTCGCAGAGTGTAGAAAACTTTTTAATTGGAGAGAGAGAGAGAGAAAGAGGGAGAGACAGAAAAGAAAGAGAATGGGAGATAGGGTAGCAGGGACGTGTCACTACAACATATTGGAGTATTTGCCGGGAAAGCTCTTAGTTGGAACAAGTAATTTTCTCATGGGAAAAAATTTATTATCACCAATTCCGATGGTGGCTCGTTAGTGGCATATACTTCATGAGGAAAGATACATTACCGACTAGTGGATCCCTTCGTGGCAAAAAGTAACTTATTGCCACGAAAACTGTTAGTGTCAATAGGGCATTTGGTCCGTGGGAAACTGCGTTGGCACCCAACATATTCCGGTGCAAATAACCTCTTTCTCCATGCAAGTATCTGTCGGAAAATTATAATATCCACCATGGACGCTGTGGTATGTTTAGTGACATAAAGTTTTTCCCCATTTAAAAGCTTTTGGCTTTAGTTAAATTTCAATTCGTGGTTATGGTGGCAAAATGTTATTTACGCATGGAATCAACACATGGGTAAAATTTATTAGCCGGGAAAGCACTCTGTGGAAATTGCTAGTGACATAAATTTTTTATCCATCCAGGTTCTTAGCTATAGTTGTATTTGCAAGAAAAATTTTCGGTGACAAAAA
>QGSO01000160.1:2369333-2407066 GCA_011037825.1 Carya cathayensis | reverse complement strand
TTCAAAGCTTTCATTCTCTCTTCTCTAAGCATTGAGCCTTAACCCTTGTTCATTTTGAGAGATATAGTTTGTGCTTGTATTGTTCTTATTTCACTCATTGAGGAGTGTTTTCTGATATCCTACCCACTATCAATTCTTGTATCAGTAAAAGGGTGTGTAAACCCTTGTGCGTGTAGAAAGTGTTCTACACAGGGAATCGTTGAATCACCACGTGTAAGGTGATTGCAAGTGTAGAGGGTGTTCTACACGGATCCTTTGTAGCGGTGTTGTTCAAAGGTGTAATAGGTTTCTATCTCCACCTGAAGGAGATTGAATAGTGAATTCGGGGATCCTCAAGGGGTAGCTTGAGGCGAGGACGTAGGCAGTGGGGCCGAACCTCGTTAACATACTGAGTTTGCTTCTCTCTTACCCTTACTCTTTATATTTATTGTTGTTTCATATTTTGTTTATATTTTATATTGTATATTTGATTTATAATTGTTATTTTTTTTAAATACAACTCAATTCACCCCCCTCTTGTGTTAGTCATCTGGGCAACAATGAGAAATGTGTTTTGAGCAGATGCCCGTAGTAGAGGGGCCTATAACTATTTTGGAGATGTGGTAACATTCGATACCACATACCTGACAAATAGATATGGCATGCCATTTGCACCTTTCATGGGTGTAAACCACCATGGACAATCAATCATTTTGGGTGCGGGCCTTATTTCAAGTGAGGATACATAATCATTTGTATGGTTATTCAAAAGTTGGCTTGATTGCATGGATGGAAAAGCGCCAAATACTATTATTACAGATCTAGATCGCGCAATGAAGAATGCGATCGCCATTGTTTTTCCCAACACGCGACATAGATATTGCTTGTGGCACATATTGAAAAAGGTCCCTAAAAAGCTTGGTTCCCATAGTCAATACCAATTTGGCCTGAAAAGTAAGTTATTATCTTGTGTATATGACTCCCTTACTATTGAGGAGTTTGAAAATTCTTGGAACATCCTCAAGGATACATTCAACTTGCATGAAAATGCATGGCTGCAAAGTTTATATGCAGAGAGAGTTTTGGGTGCCTGTATATTTAAAGAACTCGTTCTGGGCCGGAATGAGTACAACTCAGCGCAGTGAGAGCATGAATGCTTTCTTCGATGGCTATGTGCATGCTAGGACAAACCTTAAAGAGTTTGTTGATCAGTTTGACAATGCATTGAAGAAAAAAATTGAGAACGAAAACCAAGCAGACTTTCATTCTTTCAACTTCACCATTCCTTGCATATCACACTTGGCTCTTGAGAAGAAGTTTCAAAATGTGTATACAAACGAAAAATTTAGAGAGGTACAATAAGAGATAATGAGAATGATTTATTGTCATTGTCGTTTCGAAAAAATGGATGGAGTAATCGCAACTTACTCGGTTGATGATGAAGTTAAGGCTGAAGATTTCATTAAGGAGGTTACTTATACTGTTTTGTTTAATGAGGCCGAGTGTGAGGCGAAGTGTCTTTGTGGGTTGTTTGAGATGCGAGGGATAATATGTAGACATATTCTTGCCATCTTTTCAGCACGGAAAGTCCGTGAGTTGCCGGACAAGTTCATATTGGACCGATGGAGAAAAGACATAAAACATAGGTATACTATTATTCCCAGCAGTTATGATGTTGCTGATCAGAGGCTAGAAACTGTTAGGTATAAACGTCTACTGAAGATTTGTTATGAGGTAATAACAAATGCTTGTACTGAAGATGGGCATACTGAGGATATGGTATCAAAGTTGTATGCGATGAATGAGGTATACTGCACCTCGAAGCCCCACAACATAGATTCTAATGTTGGAGTAAATACTGTGAATGCAGCCACAGAAGGAAGTTCGAAAAAGGTGCTAAGCCCCCATGTTGTCAGAGGCAAGGGAAGACCCCCATGTAAGAGGAGGATGTCAATGATGGAGGAACAAATGAGGAAAAAAAAAACTAAGGCTGTGAGAAAGAAAGGAGATAAAGGGAAAAGCAGATTTTTTCATATTTAATAATATACTATTATTTGCAATGTGGTTATTTATGTATTTTTTTATGTTGTCAGAGGCGTGGATTGGACAGCGAATTATTGGAAAGCAGTGGAAATCCACTTTGTGGACATCAAGAAAATGCACAAACTCCTATAATGGTGGATCAAGAAAGTGTACAACAAGAAGTTATGGGGACACAAGAAAGTGTACTAAAGCTTTACTTCATTTATTTCCTATATTTTTAAGTTATTTATGTGGGTCTTATTTTGTTTGCTATTACATACACAGATTCAACTAGGGATGGATGAGACACAGCCAGAGATGGCAGATGGAACGCAGCCAAATAGCATGTTGTAGCAAGACTTTGTGTTTGAGTGTTGTTCTATGTTGTGTGTTTAAGTTGGTTTGTAAACAGATGCTTGTTGGAGTTTGAGATGTTTGAACCCAGCCAAGTGAACTTGTATTTATTGTTGGGCTGTTATTTATGTAAATGAAGTGCTTTGAGTGCATGTACTCAGTCCATAGTTCAAGTTTGCTGCTATAATGCAGATTTTTTTTCACCATGACATGCAATCTGCAGATTTTTTGGATTATGGTCCTATGATGTACTCAGATCCATAGTTTCTGTAATGCACATGGAAAAAGTTGCAGAATTTTTCAATTTATATGCAGATTTTGTAGTTAATGCAGCAGATTTTTTTTTTTAGTGACATGCAGTCTGTAGATTTTTGGATTATGGTCCTATGATGTACTCAGATCCATAGTTTCTGTAATGCACATGGAAAAAGTTGCAGAAATTTTCAGTTTATATGCAGATTTTGTAGTTAATGCAGCAGATTTTTTCCTGTGGTAACTGACAGTTTTTGTGGTAACTTTTTAAGTCCATAATGGTGCAGATTTTTTCCACCACATGCATAATGCAGAGTAAGTCTTTTTCACCACATGCATAATGCAGATTTTTCCAAAATCAACCAATAATGCAGCACTCCATTGTTTTTGTAGCACACGGGTAGAATGAGCAGAAGTTCTCAGTTTATATGCAGATTTTTTAGAAATATGTAGCTGCAGATTTTTGGGAAATATGCAGCAGGGAATTTCTGCACAGTGAATAGTTTCTGTTTCTAGAGCAGATTTTTATGCTAAAAAATCTCAAAAACTGTGAGACAATAACCAACTTTGTTAATAAGCAGTTCAACATTAAAGAACAACAACAATCTAGACTTTTTACAAATAAAATCTCAAGTACATTCATTAAAGTCTAGACTTACAAACGCTAAGTTCCTATCAAATACAAATACAAATACAACGTGTTCATCACTTTGAGCGTATCAAATACAAATAAATAACTATGGACATTAGCCATTGCCCACGAAGTAGTGTTCGTGCATGCCGCATGTCGGTTTCTTGCCTACGAAGCTGGGCTTTATCATTGTGGAGTGCCAACTCCCTCTTGTCAATCTCTTCTTCTCTCTTTTTAAGTTCTTCCTCTTTCTTTAATATTTCTGCTTCTCTCTTTCCAAGAGCTTGCTCTTTGTATTCACTACCATCTGTCCCCTTGAAATATTTGCAATGTGGTAACTCCTGTGTGTCACATAAATAATTAAGTATGTCAAATGTCACAATTTTTAACAAAACATTAATATTTAAATAGAAACACACAAGTACAATTAATTGCATTTACCTCTTTGTTGTATAATGGACACCCAAAGAATGCTCGTTCAGGATTTCTTGGAGTATTGGATATTCTAAGTACAGTTTCTTTCCCATAGCTGCATATTGGGACAGTACTCAATGTGCTATTAACAAGCGATGCTGAAGAAACTGATGATGACATCCTTAATTCTTTTTCCTGATGAAGAATAAGGACTATAGGTTTGGAACTTAACAGCTGGTCTGCAAGAAGATACAACATGTATTTATTGGTCAAATAATAAGAAACGTAAGTTCTTTACTCTATGCTCACCTTCTATGCTGAAGTTAAGATAACTTTCTTTAGTTTAAAGGACTGGGTTTTGGGGCCATATGTGGGCACCCACTTAAATCTAAAGAAATTAAATAATCAACTAGAATCTTATGCTGCAGATAGAACTACCAAAAAAATGAGCAGGGATCTTTGAAGAAAGGAAAAAAAGAAAGTAAAATGTTATCATGAGAACTAAATATTCTTTGTTAACAAACAAAAGATTATTTCAGATATAAGATTTTGTTAACAAAATGTGCATGAGGTTTGACAACAAGCTGGAAAAATTCTATGATACATTCTATGATGAAATCTAAAATACTTGTGAGTCAACCAAATATCAGCCAATATACTTCTGGCCATGATATATTCATTGTACCTGACAAATAAGCCAACAGCATAATGCATGCATATGATACTCCCCAGCCCAATATGTTCATGCATGTCATTTGTACGCTCTTCTTTTTAGTAGTGTTATAATTTACAGCATGGATATATGATGACTAATGGTAAAGATCAATGCCACATGGATGCATTCATACATGACTGATGCATTATATATATGAAAGTGACTTCTGTCTTTCTTGGATTTGATTTTGACACATGGATATATATATATATATATAATTATAGAGTATCCTGATCTTGAGGTTAGAAAAAAAATATTTTTGTAACTGGTATTCGAAAGTCATGTATATAGCCCCAAATTATATGCAAAAGAAATATGTTGCAGCAGAATATAATATATATTTAGTTAAAAACCAATCTAGAAGCCTGAAAATGGGGAAAAGTGTTGCCGTAGCTACTGGAGACCAAAACAAGTAAAAAGAAAACAAAGTAAGCAAACTATTTTCAAATCAGAAATAGTAGCATAGAAAGTTAAAAACTACTAGCAGTAAGTATAAAGATCAACCCACTACTTTTACTTCTCGATGCACAATTCAAAGAACCAAAAGATATAGAAACCCAACAAGAATTTAAGACCCAAGCCTTCCAAAACCCCACTATGAGACGATCCCAATTGAACTTACAGGGCCGAAAAGGAAAGGGCACTCCTTTTACGGTTATAATTCACAATATAGAAAATTGCAAATTCTAGTGGGGTGGATCCTTGAAGCTTACGTGAGATCTCAGTGCCATGGCCAAATACAGAGATTTCATTGGAGTAAAACATCATTAAAGCTCCGCAAGTCAGTGCTATCATAGAATGGGGAATACGTATAAGAAAAAACCAAGATGATCCCATGAAACAAAAACCCTCCAAAATCTTTGTCTAAAACTTTGATCTTTTCCACTTTGGCTAATCATTAAATAGCAACCCAAGAAAAACGAACAAAATATAAATATACCCATTTTTGAGGAACGAAGTATGTTTCCACCTCCACCATTTCGCCGGCCAGTTTTGCAATTCTTTAAACCCGATTTCAATATTTTCTTGACACCACATGCATAAACCTTAAACAAACGAAACTCAAAAGTGGAAAATAAAATCATCAAGTGAACTTTGAGTTACCTAGAACAAAGCTGGGGAAAATTCTCCAGTATAACGTAGCGGGTTTGTCGCGTAAGGGTTTAGGGCTGGGAATATGAATCGCACAGAGGAGGGCAGGAGAGAGAGAGAGAGAGAGAGAGAGAGAGAGAGAGAACGAATTTCAAAATTGAAACACACCGTTTCGAGGGTAGGATACGAATTTGGAACTCAACTAAACGCACCGGTTTATTTATTCAAAACGGTGCGTCTGATGCCACGTTGTGTGCCTGCGTGCGGAGGCCTCCCGTATGACTGCAGTTAGAGTTTTCGTAAATAAAAAAGTTGCCCTTTCACATCGGCTCATAACTAACATTGCTTTTTTATTAAGAAAATTATATTTACGAACCGATCTGGAATACACACCATCTACAGTATGTCATGTGGAGCCAAAGACGAGTCGCCGCCAAAGAGAAGCTGAGGATCAGAGTTCAAGCTTCCGCATATATAATATGTACATAAGATCGAATTACCTCAAATGCAGAAGTTTTGATCTGTAGTGTTTGTTCTCGGTTACCAGCATGCATGCAGTAGCGCGCGCTGCAGATACGTTTTCGGCATTACACACTACAACAAATGCTAGTATTTACTGAAGACTAATTTCATAGCAAAAAATTCCAAAATCGCACTAAAACTTATTTTACTGTGATTTCTAAACTGTAGGTGAACTGCAGAAATTTGAGTGTGAATTTTGCCAAAAGTTTTGTAGCAATGGAATTGTCGCAAAATTGGGACTATTTTCGACGAAAATGAATCGTCGGAATAGTATTAAAATCTCAGGTCTATGTTTCTATTTCCCACGGGTGAATTTCGCCGAAAATAATCCCTTAACTGTACAAATTTATTTCCCGCAAATGTTAATCGCAGGAAAAGTTTTTTTACAAAATAAAAACAAAAAACAAAAAAATTGCACTAAACAGATAGACTAAAGATATTAACTTGCAACCGGGGTAATACAAGGTTACTAAAGATATACATCTATCATCATATACAAGGTTACCATAGATATACATATATATTATGTCCAAGTGTCATCAGTATGCCTAACACAGAGGCCAGAGGTTACACCTAAGTTTATTAGCAGTAGGGAAATTGTCAAGGAAATTGATTTCCACCACTATGGCTTGAAGATAGAAATAGAAATAACTAGTAACATGAGTCTCAACTCACAATAAAGAAGAGTAAATATAATTGAAATATTATTAGAGGCATAAATAACCAAAAACATATGGTAACTACTTACTCTTGGCAGCACAGAAAGTTCTTGCTAATTCTGTTACAAAGAAAATGTGAGCAAAATTATTGAAATCTATCGATTGTTAAAATGAGGCAAATATCAATCTAAAAAAAGAGAAGAGAGAAGGTAAAATAGAAAAGCCAAAATCCAACCTTGGATTTGGTCATGCAGACAGTGTGTTTCTAATAATAGTCTAACCATGGAGAAACTAAGCTTTCTACTATACAAACTCTATTATTTTTACTCTATAACAGAGGATGCCCATGAAGATAGAGAAAAGAGCATGGAATCACTTGCAATGAATCTAAGTACACGTATAGTTGCAACAAAAAATTTCTCTGATTCATATTAACTTGGACAAGGTGGTTTTGGCCCTTTTTACAAGGATCAATCCATGGAAAATTGAGTACTCTAATTTTATGATTTATCCAATTAACATTGGGCCAATTCAACAGGTTTGGAGTTGATTGATCCAACCTTATGATTTGGTATGAAATTGTGGGCCGGTTGTTCATTATCTCCACCAACTGCATTGCATATTGCCTCCCCCATGAATCTGGTTCTGGAACTTGATGAGCTATGGTGTGAAAATGTTGGCCACAACCATACTGCTGTGGATCCTTTAGAGAAGATTCCTCTCAAACCTTTTGAAATAAGAAATAAAAATAAGCCAATTATAATAACCATATTATTCATGCATTTGGAATGAAACTCCAAGTTTAATATGATGAACACAAAGTAACTACAACTAACAAGAAGTAAAACACAAAAATTCCAAGCTATTGATAAAGAAAATTCTTTTCATTGGTTAATGGATAATCAAAAGTATATACTAGGCCTAAATCAAGCCGTGAACCAGATCAAGCTTAAGTTCTAGCTTGTTCAACAGTTCTAGCTTCTGCCATATATAATAATCACCAGCTACTTAATTTGAAAATATTATTAACAAGAATCGATCTTGCATGCCCTTCAAGACCTGAGAGGGTGAGCAGTGGTACCTCTCAATCAATTACTACCCACCCACCATAAGTAGTCCAATATTACTTCCGTCCTTTCTGCAATCCTGTTCTGTCTGGTCTGGGTTGTACACAATGATCTTTGTACCTCTTGTAGTACTCCTGGTAAATTAGCATGCAATTCTAATCCTTGCTAATCAATAGAAAAAAAGAAAAGAAAAAAACCATCTTGCATTGAATCCTTGATGCCATTGGTTCAGTTCTCATAGTGATCGTGCACCAAGCTTTTGGAACTGTTACAAGTACATATACAACATTAGAGAGAGAGAGAGAGAGAGAGATTTTTTCATGGAGCTCCTTGTATATACTTGCCATGCCTTATTCTAGACAAATTATATGTATACAAGCATTTTGAAGTGCCCATCTCCTCGTCATGTAGTTTCTTGATCAGTCCGTACAATCATGAACGTGGCACTACAAGAGCTCTGGTTTTGTCGGAAGATCAGCCGGTTTAAAAGAAAAAGAGTAATGCTATTTATTAATGTTTTATATTATTTTTTCATCACTTCACGATATTGAATGAGTAGAAATTATTTATTATATTATATTTATAAATTTATTATTTAATACTATAATACGAGATAATAAGAAAGTGATGTGAAAAAAGAGAGGACTAAATTTTTTTAGAGAGAGAGAGAGAGAGAACAGTCGAAAGTTGGGGATTCTTTCAGTCGGTTTTGAGTCTTGACTCATGTGTCGAATGTTGGGTTATGTGGATCTTGGGCCTTGCAAGAAATAAGAGTCAGTTGTCTTGACTTTGTAAATAGCAGGGCCTCGGAACTCGGGCTAAAATCATTGCCAACTAACGCATCCGGCCCATTCAAGTTCACGTCCTGCTTTGAACTTAACAGATAGGGTAAATAAAAATTCTATTTTCAGTCAATTTTGTGCACGAAAATGACATGATATGATAGGTGTTTAATAAAACGGTGTCTCTTGGCATCAAGAGAAGGGCTGGGTTTCTGAATGGGTGGGAGACAAAAATGGGGGAAAAGTGTGTGGGAAGATTGAAATTGGGCATCAAACGGCGCGTTTTGGACGCTGTTGTCTGATCTCAGGTATGACCACTTAAATTTGCAAAACAAATTCAGGAAAATCAAAGCATATTGAATATATGGGTTTGGTGGGTTTTAATGTTAGAAATGAGGGAAGTATAAATTTTATAATGAGTTTAAATCAGAACGAAATTGCAAATATGGGTCTAAAGATAAACAAACTTGAGAGGAAAAAAGAAATATTAGAGAAATAATCAAACTTGGAAATGCTGTACGTTGTTATTAACGTTTCTTGTTAGGATTTATGTTTTTCTGTGATGAGAGAGATTGTTGAGTGAAGTTTGCTGTAGTTTGCTTAGGATTGTTGGAAGGAAGATGGAGTTAAAAACAAGTCTGACATAAAGACATGAGGATAATTAAAGCGAAATTGATTGTTGGAAGGAAGATGAAGATTGAAAAAAAGTTGACAGGAAGACGGGGGATAAAGCCAAATCAAAAACTCTATATTCAGCCAATTGCTGTAGTTTTTTTTTTCTTTTTCAAAAAAATATAACACAACCGTTGATGCCATGCCACTAGAGTACTCAAATTTATCTACGAATTTGCCCATATCTAGAAGAACTGTATTGTAAATGGGAAATTCTTCTGCGGATTACATAAAAATAAATTCATAAATTGATATAACGATTTGATGTGATAAGTTAAATTATAAAGTAGATCTAACTGATATTTTAAAATCACATTATCAGTTCATAAATTTACTTTTATATAATATTTTTGTATTGTTTATAAAATATTGTAATAGTTTTGACAAAAAAGAAGAAGAAAACTATTGCATTTTGTTTAATTTGGCCACCCGAGCAACTTAGATCAGCAAGAAGAACAAAGAGTTGACGTTATGCATGCAGCTAGAAGAAGCAAAAACATGCAACATGACTGATGATCACATGATCCTCTCTCTCTCTCTCTCTCTCTCTCTCTCTCTCTCTCATGGTAATTGATATATATAGGAAGTGTGATTGACACAAGAAAATTATGATCACTTTCAAATTTGCCTCCTCAAAGATGATTTTTTATGGCGTTCTCGAGAAATCGGCCAAGTGCATGCATGCGAATTTATTAATTGATAGGATGTATATACGTAAGCACCCACCCATGGGCCACGAGGAATTTCAATCAACTTCAATCTAGCTAATTCAATAAACGTCCATGCTAGTACGTACTTGGATCGAGAAGTATGCATGACACGTGCTAGCTTTTTCTATATATCCTTGCTTATATTAATATATTTTATATTCTCTTCTCATCAATTAGGTCACACATGCATGTTTCCAGTGGGCATTAATCAAACTATATATTGCGTTTCCCGTGGGCTTAGCTTGATTCTACGTACATACCACTTTTATCAACTACATTCATATATATTAACAAGCAAAACGCACGTTGTTCATGCACGCACGCATGCAAAACAATGACTACACATAAAAATCCTTAAAGATATATAAACGTAAATTAAGCATGAACTTGAGGATACAAGAAGAAGAAATGGGAAGTTGTCCGTGAAAATTAACAAAGCGCACGTGAAGCTGGTATGGACCTGAATCAAATCAAAGCAATTCAAAGATTCCTTTTCCATATATTTGTTCATACTCGATCGATCTACTCAAATAGATATTAATGCTACCTTTGACCCAAGTTCACACTTCAAAATCAACTCACGATTATAATTAATATATATTAATGTATCTGAGATGATGCACACGGAAGTACATGAGCATATAATAATTATATTATTTAATTGGTAAACCAACCAATCCGCTAGATTGCCATGAAAGCGATATATATCTCAATCGACTACATGCCTTCTGTGTGATCTGTATCTACGTTGTTTCTTGGAACCTAGTTAACCCCACCTCTCTCTCTCTCTCTCTCTCTCTCTCCAGAGAAACACTAATTAGTATAGCTAGATTTAAAAGAAAGAGATGGGAAACTGTTGTAGAAGTGAACACAGGTCGATGGTATGGGCTGGTGATGACTGGGGATCTCTCATGTCGAAGAAGGAAGAAGACCAAGCTGAAAACACATGGAACATGAAAAAGCAGAGACTACTTGGTGATCAAAAGGGAGCCTTTGGGCCGTCTCCAGCTTCTTCTACCAGCATTACTACTACTAGTAGTAGTAGTACTGCTCATGTTACGAGGGAAGTGAAGATCAAGATTAGAAAGAAGGAGCTGAGGGAGTCGTTAGCAAGAGTGGACGTGCAAGGGTTGTCTGCTGAACAGGTCCTCGCGAGCTGGTTGGTACACGCTGCTGACCGAAGATTTAATAACGTGCTGGCAGAGCATCACCGGCCGTGGAGGCCGGCCCTGCAGAGTATTCCGGAGGTTAATTAGTTGAGGTTCTACTATTTACAAGTCAGGCTACAAACGACATGGATGTATGTTGTGAAATTTGTAATGTTAAATACGATCGTACGAGTTTTAAAAAAATAAATTTCGTACAAATTTTATTAAAAAAATAGAATTTTTTCAATATTTTCTGATTTACTTTTTAATAAAAGGATATTGGTATGAAATTTATCTATTTAAAAAATCATACTGTACATTATCATGATTACTATTATGTTTTTTTATGGCAGTAAATTAAGAGGTAATTCTCTAAAAATGAATTGGCCTAAGGAGGGAATTTGTGTACGTACGTACGTACTTATTAATGTGACATTAATATCTTTCAACACCTATATATTATTTATTTGCAGAAGATGTGATCCCAATTATTGGCAATGTATTCATAATTGAGAAATGATATTTGCAGTCGTGGTTATGTAAGCGGCGTGCAGTCGCTTTGAAAAAAGTGAATTAATATGAGACCCACGTAAAAAAAAAATTAACTTTTTAATCGTGGACCCCACTCTTTTTCGAAATGATTGTGCGGCGTTTACATATTCTACGATTGTATGTAACATTGCTCTTCATAATTAAGGGTATCTATTCTTCTGTAGAACATATATCCAATTAATTCACCAGCTTTAACCCTTGTTGCATGGGAAATCTAGTAGAAAAACTCTCTTTTACAAATGGGTCCGGCCACCGGTACCGATAAATGTTACTGATAGCAGACCGATTAAGGTAAAATATTCTTCTATTTTTTATTTTCTTTTTCTTCACATATTTTTTAAATATTTTTTTTTGAAAAAAAAAATAGTAATTCTCTAAATAGACATTAGACACTTATTTAACCATTAAGTTTTTTTTAATATTTATTTTATTTAAACACAAGCATCGGTCAAATTGGATGGTTCAATTCATCGTCCCCACCATTTTCCTTTTTAATATAACATATGTTTAAATTAGTTTTAAATATCATAATATGACTTTTCATGAGCCTTTTTTTTTTTCTTTTTAACCTTTTATTTTGAAAACTTAAGTTTAACAATATGGATAAGTCAAAAAACTTTAAATCATAAACACATTAACATTGGTAGGGGTGATCATCGGTCAGTCTGGACTAAAAAAACCGACCGGATTGAAACCATTTGCTCCGATCTCAGTCATAAAAAATGTGACTTCAGTCCCGTCCCGGGGTCTGTAAAATTTTGGACCAACTGGATTGGACCAGACCGAATTCCTATATATATTTTAAAAATATTTTTAATAATTTAAAATATTTTTTTATATACTAGTTATATAAGTTAATGATATAATTTTCATCTAATTTATTATTATTGATTATATAAAATATTTTTTTAATGATTTAATTATATTATCTACATTAATAATTTACTTAATTTTAATTTCGTAATTTAAATAAATTTTTTATTAATTTATTTCAAAAAAATAAAAAAATAATTATATCGGACCAAATGAACCGACCAGACCTATCCAGTCCAGTGAAAAAATGATGGACTGGACTAGACTCGACTGCCAACACCCCTAAATATTAGGTTTCAAAATGAAAGAAAAATAATTTTTTTGAACGAACTTTTTTAGCTTTTAATATTGTTGAGATAAGATTTTGAAACAGAATAAATAACAAATTTCTTATATATTATTTGCTAGTCTATATTAAGAAAGAATGTGATGATTAATGATCTTTATTTGTTGTAAAAACATTGAGATCAATTGACATGTTAAATGCTTTTATTTTTAGTTTACATTCAAACTTAAAACTTCTTATAAGATAATTATGCACACTTTTAAGTAATTTTTTTTAATTTCTATTATATACAATTTTTTATATATCCTAAGCCCCCTCTCTACATAAATCCTAACTTTGTCTGTGTACAACCCTGGCTAAAAGAAAAAAGAAAATTGTAACTACACAAATGGCTTCCAACTTTAAAAAGATAAAAAATAAAAATAAAAAACATAAAATATTAAACTATAACTTTCTTATAATTTTTTTACAACTTTATATTAGATATAGAGATAATTTTATAAAACTAATACTTATTTTTAATAAAGATAAATGTTTTAATTAGAAAAATATTTTATAAAAATAAATTAATAAAGTGACGTGACTGTAAAGAATATATCTTTATTTAATAAATATTTTATATTAAATGTAATTTGACATGACATGTTATTATAAAATTATTTTTATTATAAAATAAATTTAACGTATTATATGAAATTATTTTTATATAATAATTTGTGAATATATTTTTATAATTTTAATATATTTATTTAGTAAGATGATATGATTCCCTACTAAATGAATTACAAAAATTATAAAAGAATTCCAAAAAATATATATTGAATTTACCTGACTGCAAAGAATTTATCATTATTTATTCCATTTTTAATTGAAATAAGCTCATCAATTGCATGGGTCTGAAAGCAGTCGCCATGAGAATTAAATCCCAATTCGATGCACTGACATCTATAATTACTCCGCACAACTAACTGGCAACTGGCAGCGTAGATCACTTTAAACGCTTGAGAACTCCACACGTGTGAGAGACACGACAAAGCATGCAAGCAAGTAGCTCCACCCACGTGTCTCTTGTGCGAGTGCCAACTGGTGTACGAAGCGGGGGGAGTGGGGAAAAGGCAATTGATAGCGTTAATGCACCGGTGCTGTTCTATCTGAGTTTCTTGGTTATGGTCGGGTCTACCTTTCTCTCACAGCTATAATACTGCTACTGCTTTCGTCCCCACCCACCTTGGAGCTCATTCATGGCTTCTCAATACTCTGTTTTTTCTCTTCTTTTGTTTCTTCACATACCCACCACTCCCTTCCCTCCAAAGCTGAGTCTTGATAGAAACTCTTTCTCTTGGTTTGTTTTTTAGCTTTGTTTTGCTACGTTCGGTGGTACTGTTTTTTATGGTTTCTCTGTTTGGGAGTGATACTAGTGAAGGCATGAAAGAGAGGGTAACTCTCAAGCTCAGTCTCATCAATATCATTCTTGTGGAAGTGTTTCTGTTGGCTCTATGTGAGTATGCGACCCTTCCTTGTTGATTCCTTTACTGGGTTTTGGCTATTTTTCCGTGATCTACTGGTTTCTTTTTTATCAGTTATGTCATTGTTTAGTTGCTCTATTTTGGAATAATTGTAACTGGGTTTGGTATATCTTCTTCTGCATTGCGGGGGGTTTTTTGTGATGGGATTTCTAGAATCTCACCATTGGTATACCGATATGGGTTGTTTTTTCTTTTTATGGAGGTTCTTAAACTTCATTTTTCATCTTTTGAGAATATGGTGCCCGGAAAATCAATTGAGTGAGCATATATTATCTTGTATTATTGACACTCTCAATTTACTTGAATGATCTGCATGTTCTGCTGGTAATTAAATTCCTTTCTTTGAAACTATAAAATGAGGTGCTACTCTTCCAGATTGAGGATAGTGTTAGGATTTTCCAATTAATTGGGGCCGGGTCATTGTTTAGGTAAATGATTGTGTGAATAACTTGCCGCTGTGATTGTACCCTGAACGCCATTGTTGCAACAAATGCTTTGGCACAAGTTGCATATTTAATCTTACATGGATCAAATGATACCAAGGTTTCTTTTCATAGAAATGGTGCTAAGAAAAGCAAGATCTTGTTGGATGCATCTGAGGACTATATACTTAGTATATCAATTTTGGGGCCTCAATCAAGGTCCTCTGCAAGTAGTAAATATACTACTATCATTTAAATTTTTTAACCCCAATCATTATATTACTTTCAAACTAAATGTTAAGGATTTTTTCACGACGACATTATTCACTTAATTAGTATAATAAATTGTGGTAACTACTGAAGTGATAAATACTGGGTAATAAAAGTATTACACACTGATGTAGAATAATTCAAACCAATTACTATTGAAGCAACGATTGAGAAAGAATTAGGAAATCTGCATAGTAGAATACCCTAAGCGATCTAGAGGATGCTAATCCAATATGCATTAATTTCTACCCTGCATGTGTGAATTACATCTTATGCTTTTTTTTTTTTTTTTTTTTTGGGACAGGTGAGAAACACACATTGTAGTACACTACCTAGAACAAATAACTGATAGATCAATAAGCGACAGACTCAGCATATCACTTGTATTTGTGCTGTTTGATGTACGGTAGAGTGGATTTTTAGAGAAGTATGCTTTTGTGCATTCAGATTTATATCATCATTTTAGAATTGACATTCCTTTTATTTATTGTTGAAATTAGATTTTCAGGGCTAGTTTGGTTACGCAGTTCATATGAGATGAAACAAGATATTTTGAGTAGTAGTGAGATTTTTGAGTCAAGATGGGATGAGATGGTTTGTAAAAAAGTGTGTTTGGATAGTAAGATGAGATGAAATGGTTTTAAGTTTCAACTTTTTGGAGATTTGATAAAATGGTGGGTCTCACCAATTATTAAAAAGTATTTTTAATTATTAGTTGGAAAATATTATGAATATATTAAAAGTAAATAATATCTATTATTAATTTAAAAACTCATAAATACTTTGACTTTCCCAAAATATATTTTTATACTATTATATTATGACCTATTTATTATACTATATTTTATAAAATTCGAAATATAATTTTCTAATTATATATTATAATAAAATAAAAAATTCTAATAGATAATTATATATATATATATTAAAAATGTGATAATTAGCATTACTGTAAATGGTTGAAAAATTAGAGATGAGATGAGATTTTGTTTTTTACCGTTTGGATAGGCAGATGAAAGATAAAGTACAGCTTAGATGAGATAGTTTGTATCTCATCTGAGCATCCAAACCGGGCCTGGTCTGTTTGGGTTGTGGATGGAAGCTTCATTTGGTACATATTACTTCTATTTGAGTTGAAAAGATGAGATCCATTCTCCTATGCTCTACCATACCATGATGTGTTAGGTTACGTCCAACTAGGATTTACTCCATTTTCACCTCTAATATATTTTCTAACATCTTTCTATTGCATGCCTGCAGTAATTCAAGTCCTTACAACTTTTATTGTGTAGAACATACTCGAAACTGTCTGTGTAGGTTTCCTGATACTATCTTTTAATTTAAAAAATTATGTCCTCATTTACTCTTGTTTCTGCCATAGGTTGCCATGAATCTCGCTGCAGCGAGTTAAATCATTTTAAAGATCTTGTTTTAGTGGATAAAAAAAGGGATGCTGTTCTTCCTGAGATCTCTCCCAGTGGGTCTCCTCGGCCTTTTCTGCCTCTTCTTGCGCCGTCACCGTTGGCACCCTTCACAAATACCACTGTCCCGAAATTATCAGGTCCATTTATTTATACTATTTATCAATTTTTCTTTAATGTGTATATAAATCTCCATTGACATGGCATTCTTAATACTATTTGAGTTGAGCAGTTTAACTACTTTTTTCTGCTTGGTGATCTATCTCTCTTCCAATGCAGGTGTGTGTGTGTTGAACTTCACTGCTGCTGAAAGCTTGATGAGTGTAACAGCAATAGATTGTTGGTCCGCATTTGCACCCTTTCTGGCGAATGTAATTTGTTGTCCACAACTGGAAGCCACCCTTGCAATTCTCATTGGTCAATCAAGCAAAGAAACCAATGTGCTTGCTTTAAATGGTACCCTTGCCAAACCTTGTCTCTCGGATATTGAGCAGATTTTGGTAGGCCAGGGTGCAAACGATAGCCTTGCACAGATATGCTCAGTTCACGGTTCAAATCTCACTCAAGCATCATGCCCAGTCAAAGATGTTGATGAGTTTGAGACCATTGTTGATACATCTAAGCTTCTGGCAGCTTGTAAAGAGATTGATCCTGTAAAAGAATGTTGTGCCCAAATTTGTCAGGGCGCAATATTAGAAGCTGCTACAAGGGTTGCTTTGAAATCTTCTGAGCTTATGAGCATGGATGGGCCCCACATCTTACCTCGGCACTCTACTAGGGTAAATGATTGTAAAAGTATTGTCCTCCGTTGGCTGGCTAGTAAACTTGATCCTTCTCATGCGAAGAAAGTTCTGAGAGGATTATCGAACTGCAATGTAAATAAAGGTGAGTCTTGGGTAATGCATGGAGGTCCATAGAACCTCTCTCAAGATTATTTGTCTAAGGTTTTTTTAGAGCCACCTAAAGAAATTTTAAGTATCGATGGAACCATTAGACTACTCGTGTTAGAAGCAAATGATTACATGTGGGAGTATGTGGAGAATTGCACACTTTTGATGGTCAATATGTGAAACATTTTTGCTTTTACAAATTCCAACTTGAGGTTGGTATCTATTTGTTGGGTGGGATAATTCTTGATACTATCAGTAGCTTCTAGCTGGTCGATTTTATCCTTGTTTATAATTTCCTCAATCTTTTATAAAAATAATTGATTCAACATTTCTATGTGTGGTAGTTTTTGTTTGCTCTTAGCCCCTAGGGGTTGGCTCAATTGATAAGGGCCTTGGTTTTGGGGTATGTTCCCACAGGTCTAAGGTACGATTCCTTGGGTGCATATAATTTCTAGGGGCCACGTCCCATAAGTGAGATGCGTGTAATATGAGCACATTCCATGTATATGGAGATTAACCAGGAAAAGACATTGCGTTTGAATGTTTTCTGGGATTCCTCTTCCTAAAAAATGTCTTGTTTTTTGCTCTTAGTTGTTGTACTTGTTCTTTTATCAGTGATGCCAATCCCTTCAGCTCGCTGATCTTATATTTCTTTTCTCAGCTTTTCTCTTGTATTTTTTGCTTCAGTTTGCCCCCTGGTTTTCCCTGACATGAGGAATGTAGCAACGGGCTGTGGGGATGGGATGAGTAACCAGACAACATGCTGTAGGGCCATGGAAAGCTACGTGTCGCACTTGCAAAAGCAGATTTTTATAACCAACTTGCAAGCTTTGGATTGTGCTACATCATTAGGAACAAAGTTAAGAAAATCAGGAATTACCAAAGACGTGTATAGTCTCTGCCATATAAGCCTCAAGGATTTCTCCCTCCAAGGTAAGGTGTTTTTCGGTTCCCTTTCATAAGCAAATAAACTTGTTCTCTGTCACATTTACTCTAACCTGATTCTAACACATGATATTTTTGTTTTTGTTTTTGGCCATTTTGAAATGATATTGACCGGTAATTTGAACATCTCAGTTGGAAATCAAGGTAATGGACATAATTCATATACATTGAGAATTGATAGTCATAGACTCAGTCTATAGACAGAATAACCAAGTATGATTCCCTTTTTTTTTTTATTTCTTGTGTCTGGAGGATAGATTACAAATTATTATTTTCTGAATGCAATCTTGTAACTAACATTTATCTCCTTCCATTTTCTGGTGCAGAGGCTGGATGTCTTTTGCCAAGCATGCCTTCTGATGCAACTTTTGACACGTCTTCAGGAGTAAGCTTCCTTTGTGATCTTAATGACAACATTCCAGCTCCCTGGCCCACAACATCTAAAGTGCCAGCTTCATCATGCAATAAAAGTATGTCCCAGCGATTGAATTTTATTCTTTTGTATGGAGTACCAGATCTTTCAAATTTGTTGCTTATTTCTTTCAAAAATCAATTATCTTATTGTGAAACAAACGCTAATTTTTCTCTGTTATACTTATCAACCTGGCTTATGGGAATTTCAGCTGCCAAAATTCCTGCACTTCCAGCAGTGGCATCTGCTCAAAGTGGTACGTGTGCATCTTTTCATTCACCAAGAATGGTAGTTGTCTTAATTGAGGTAGTTGTGTCATCCAAAAGATACAGTGCAAATAGGCCAATTTGGTTCCATCAAGTTGGTTATGAAGTATCTATGCCCTTCCATTTCAATCTTCATGAAAAGGACATGAAATGCATTGCATGGACGATGCTGTGAAATCACTTAAATTCTAAGTTTGATGGATATCAGTTTTCCTTCAGAGGGAACTATCCCAAGATGGACAAACTGAATCCCTCAGTCACCCACTTTCTCTAACTTATAGGCAAAGAGGTTGGAAGTTCCTTATAGCCTGTTGCAACCTTCTGTCCTAAACAATCTTTGACTTTAATGATCAATTGCTTGGCAGGATTTCATACGGATAATATCATGCATTTTCTACTCTTTGCTTCCTCGATGGTCCTCATAATGGTCATGTGATTTTAAGAAGCTTTTTCATGCACATTGCACTGAGTCAGTTCTTGGAAGAGCAAAGCACAAATAGATGAAGGCCAACTTCATACAATCCTAGTTCCGGAATAGAAAACTATTTATGTATTGGGTAGAGAATCCTCTATTTTAGATACTCATAGAATTGTGTTTATGAGCATAGTGATTCTTGATTCTTGCTTTTGCTGGTTTATATAATAAGTTTTTGTAGAGGAAGTCGGGAAAGCGATGTCATAATTCTCAATACCAAGCTGATTGCCTTATAAATTTAGGTTGTATCTGTTGTAACGTGGCTAATGTGACGAGAACATCCACACCAGTCGCCGAGTGTAATGTTATTCTTCATTCTACATTTTGTCATCAGTGAGTCTGTCTTGTGCTTCGTGCCAATATTTGTGACATGACACAAGGAGCTGTTCGGCTTCTTCGCATGGTGTCAGCTTATGTTTTTACGCGATTCGGTTCGATGACTCGATTTTGATAAGAATTATATATAATGCCCCCTTCTCTTTTTTTTGTAAGTTTTTAATAAGGCTTGACCTGTTTTTTACTCTAAATCCGACAAAACCCGTTAATTAAGGTAATATATATATATATATATATATAATGTATTAAATACTTGTACATGAGTTGTTACACTACTGTATTTATAATTATCCTCTAAAATAAAATTGGTTGCAACTATATAAACATAAACACGTTGTTAACACGTAGACAAATATTACAAACAATGAGGCGATTGTTTATCTGGTTTTTAGATAAATATTACCTCTCACTCAACGAATTGAGTTCTGCATAGGAGAATTTGGTAATTATATACTCAATATATAACACTGTTTATATAGCGTGCAGATTGTAAATTTTAAACATTAATCTTAGAATGAACAAATATAATAGCAACAAATGCAATATTTCGTTTAAAACAAAACAGTTTTTATCATTTTAGAATATAAAATAGTTCATTATCTAATTATCTCTCTTCATTTTTTTTTTCGTTTTAGAATATATATATTACATTTTATGTATCGTGAATTTATCTCTTACAAATTGCATTTATTTTTATAATTCATGAATAAATACTGTCAAATTGTACCATATTATTTTTTTGAGCATGCATTATTAATTTAATATTGCCCTCCTTCTATCATATCAATCAAGGCCCATGATCAAGATCAGATGGTAAATAAAGTCATCTTCAAGGTTCCCCCCCACCTAGAATCACTCAAGCAAAAAGAATTTAAAAAAATATGTATTATAAAACTTACTCTATATATTTATGTTTTATTTAAAAATTATAAGAAATCTGTTCAGTTAAAATCCAAAGGTGAAGTATTGTAAGTGTAAGGGGGTAAAATATACGGGCCTCAAAATGATTCTCAAAGTCCAATTTATTAAAGGGTTGTAACTAAAATATTAAAAAAGAGAGAAAAAAAGGACAGAAAATGGATAAGGGATAAGGAAAGATAATGCATTAGTGTGTCAAGAAGAAAGGATGAGAGGTGACATAAAAGAGAGGTGAGGTAATCTAAAGCAGAAGGGGCAAAAGATAATAGGCACGGATACATACGACTTCATGGACTTTTGGCCAGACTGCTTCAAGAAGGCTTCTTCAACCTCAAGACATGGGCTTCAATGAGATCTCAACCTAAAGACAAACCTTCGAGATCTATTATACAATGAGAATGAGAGATTGTAAAATAAGTTTATTATAGTAGATCCTCTCATCCCTGAATCTTCGTGGACGTAGATCATAAATATACATATGTGTTTTTTTTCTTAGGTAGATAAAAAAACACATAAATTTATGTAGAACATAAATATACGTAAAATAAGCTCAATGTCGAACCACATAAATTTATGTATTTTTATTTATTTATTTCTCTATATTTATTTACTATTTATTATTATAAATATAAGTATGAACACCATATAACTACACTAAACCACTGCCAAAAGCTCCGCATAACACCGATTGAGGTCCAAAACAATCTCAGCCGAGCTTGAAATAGATCTTTCTCATCCTTCAAATTTTTATACCCTTTTTAGGAGTTAAACAGTGAACATTCCTCATGGCTCATTTATCGTCTTAAAAGACTCGTGGGACTGTGGGCCAACTCCTCCAGCCACCAGGAACGGTCGGTCGAAAAAAGTACCAGCTTTCGTTTAAGGGGCCGGCTTGGATCTAAAATTCATTTCAATTTATTTTAACTTATATCATCTAATCTTTTAAATTTTAATATAAAATATAATAAATTAATTAATTTTTAAAAATTTTAAATAATAATAATATTAAAATATAATATTCTAATAATATTTTATTTAACTTTTATTTCAACTCAACTCATCATTTAAATATAATCTTAATTTTAAGTGATGTCATTTAAATAGGTCGGCAGTTAGCTGTTCCATGTTCAAAAAAATCTATTCAATAATTTAGAACCAAAAAGTTTTGGTCAATGGTCATGCCTTTTTTTTTTTTATATTTATCAAATGCCATCATTATTATAAGCCACATAACCCTACCATCATTTTCTTAGTTATAGAGTATATAATTATGTAATTATTAAAAAATTACTTTTTTTTATATATAAATATCGTATTTATTTTTTAAAAATGATTACATGTCATTTATAGTTTGTACACTCACGACTACAAATATTATTTCTCTTATTATAATACTAGTTATAAACTTCAAATAGATAAATTATATATATATATTTTTTGTAAAAAGTAAGTTTCACTAATCCAAAATAATTTTTTTTATATATTTTTTACATGCAATCTATTTTTTTTTACAAGAGTTTGTGGAATTTATCTATTTAAAATTTATACAAATAATCTCTCTTTTATAAATATATTTTTCAAAAATCTCAGATATATGCTAGCTTTTACCATGATGAAGATAGGTTATGGGTCACTTTTGAGGGTCGATAAAGCTAATTTAATAAAGTTACATGACATCTGCATTATATATGAGTTTATCTTCCCGCAGGTTATTCCGTTTTCTTATAAATAATTGTAATTTAATAAAGTTACATGACATCTGCCTTTTAAGCTATATTTCTTCTAAAGTAATCATTAATTAGAATAACTTCTGTCTTTCTCCTTTGTTTTATTATTTTTTTTTTATCACGTCGATCCAAGGCCAATGATATCGCTATCTAATCTGTATATAGTCTTCCAATCATCCTTAAAGGGCATATACGTCTTTTTAACCAGTACTGGACCGACGTAAAGGGCATAAGACATTTTAGGGATGCTCATCTTTATATTTTATATATTTTAAAATTATTTATATTTATCATCTATATACTAGATATTTATTATAAAAAAAAATTAAAATAAATATAGAAGGGACACCATCCCATGCTGCATCCGATTCTTGCAACACCTGGGATTCTTTGAAGCCACCATTTTGCAACCTCCTAGACCTGAGTCCTCGGCCTCAATCTACCACGCTGATCACTCTCAGTACTACAGGATTAACTATGCTGACCTCCAAAGATGGCTTCAACCAAATTATTCTAAACGATTCAGATCAGCAGTACTCACAATCACCAGACCCCCAACCCATCACGGCTATGGTCCATGGAGTCGACTCCCGGCTCGAAAATGTGCTATCGGATACTCAGTTACCGCGATTCAAGCGCCTCCGAACTGCGACGTGGATTGAGCTCAAGATCCTCTGCCGCCTCGCCGCACCTGCCGTCTTCGTCTACATGATCAACAATTTCATGTCTCTCTCCACACGAGTTTTCGCTGGCCACCTCGGTAATCTTGAGCTCGCCGCTGCCTCTCTTGGCAACAGTGGCATCCAACTCTTCTCCTACGGCCTCATGGTATGTACAATTTTCTCTATCGAACATGTACGTATTTTCTTGAACGTGTTGATTTGGGTGATTTAAATTTCTTGTACACGTGGGTTTGCTTTGGCTGTATATATATATAGTTAGGCATGGGAAGCGCAGTGGAGACTCTCTGCGGCCAGGCCTTCGGAGCCCGCAAGTATGAGATGCTAGGCATATATTTGCAAAGATCGATGGTCGTCCTGACTCTTACTGGGATCCCAATGACTTTAATCTATGTTTTATCGAAGCCCATCTTGCTCTTACTCGGAGAACCAATAACCGTGGCGTCCTCAGCTGCAGTTTTCGTCTACGGTCTGATCCCACAAATATTCGCTTACGCAGTGAACTTCCCCATGCAAAAATTCCTGCAATCCCAGAGCATCGTAGCCCCGAGTGCGTACATAACTGCGGCTACGCTCGTGGTGCACCTGTTGCTAAGCTGGCTCGCGGTGTACGAATTTGGTATGGGATTAATTGGCGCATCCTTGGTGCTGAGCTTGTCGTGGTGGATCATGGCGGTCGCTCAGTTCGTGTACATCTTGGTTAGCGGTGAGTGTAAGCAGACCTGGACGGGGCTTAGTTTGCAGGCATTTACTGGACTCTGGGAGTTTCTAAAATTGTCGACTGCATCGGCGGTGATGTTGTGCTTGGAGACGTGGTACTTTCAGATATTGGTGTTGATTGCTGGGTTGCTCGAAAACCCTGAGCTTGCTTTGGATTCTCTTGCCGTGTGGTAAGAAAACTAGCCTTAATAGCTTGATTTGTTTGGTTTAAGAGAATGTTTCTATCCTATTTTATTATTATAATTTTTTTAAATTTTTAGATAAAACATAGTAAATATTTAATTTCTTTTTAAATTTCAATTCAATTTTTATAAAATATTTCATAACACTAATAATATTAAAAAATAATATTTTATTCAAAACTATTTTATTTAAAATTATTTTATCTAATCTCTAAATCTAAATCATGAAAAGGAAGAATAGCACTCTACATACATGTTTCCGGTTACTTAACTCTAGCATATAAATATATATATATATATATTTTATATTTTTTTGAAATTTTATTGTTGACGAGTTTAGTACAGTACTCTCTTTTAACAAAATAATAATAAAATTTTTAACGTGCGTTTTATATTTTTATTTTTAAAAAAATAATATGTGAGACTTTCACGTTGTGTGTGATTATATTTAATATTACTCGTTTTAAAAATTAATGAGACCTATTAAATTTTATAAGTCCTATTTTCTCTGAAAATGATTTGCATACTTTACATTTATACAAATTATTTTTCAAGTTAAAATCGATTGCTAATCTTAACAATTCTTTCAATAATATCATTCAAATTGTTTAGACTCAAAAGTGAAATTTTAGTATAAAATGAATATTAAATCTTATCATATTATAATTATAATTGTTATTTGTTGTTGATACTGTTTAAAATAATATATACAAACGATAATAATAAATGTTATCAATTTACTTCATAAAAAGAAAAAACTCAAAAATACAATTCGATAGGATGAAATTATGCCGTCCTCAAACCTTAACTGGCATATATAAAGAGAAATAATAGTTACAATCGTGAGTGTATAATTACCGTATATATAATTATTTAAAAATAAATAAATACAAGATTTATGTGAAAATGAATTAATTTTTTAATAATAAATTTTATTTTTTTAAAAATGACTATACGTCTACGACTTAATATTTTTCATATATATATATATATATATATATATATAAGATCATTTATCACATCTAAGATAAAAGTTGCAAATTGGCCGGACAGATCAAGACGAAGACTTTCAAATCTGGAGGAAGGGATCGGCTAGGATATATAGAAAAGTAGCTTTCACTTTATCTTTATTTCACTTTATTTATTGACTAGGATGATTAATTTCAAATTTAAGTACGAAGGTTGGCAGGCAGCTATTCCGCGTGTATAGAAATTTATTCAACAATTCAAATTTTTTTTTTCCAAGTTTGTTGGAATTGTATCACGTCGGAATTTGTTAGAATTGTCTCAAGTCGATTATGTAAGAGGTTAATTGTCAGTTTATAAATATAAAAAAAGATTTTATATCTTGAGTTAATTTTTGAAGTTGAGAGAGGTTCAAGACCGCTCAACACTGATATTAAACTCCGAGCTTACAAACAGTTTCAAGCTCAACAGTCTGCGAGAGAAACTGATTGTCGTTCTGACCTAGAGCCCGATGTGTGAGTTGGAGACTGTTGAAATTGTCCTATATCGATTATGAAATGGGTCGGTTGTCAGTTTTTAAGGGTGAGGGAAAGTCTCATTTCTTGAACTAATTTTTGGGATTGAGAAAGGTCCAAAACCACCCAACACTAATATCAGAGTCCAAATTTAAAGAGGTTTGATAATGTGCCTACATCCACAGGGATTGAGAGGGGCTCAAGACCACCCAATACTAGTATCAAAATTCAAATTTAACATGATTGGACGGTGTGCCTACATCTACATAAACGAACTAGACAACATAATAAATGTTTATACTTATAAACTGACCAACAACCGTTTTCTCAATTAACGTAGACAACCCAATAAATGTTTTTGTGAGTATATTATTTAACATTTTCATATATGCTTGCTTGATGTCCCCGCTTGATCCGCGCGCATGGCGTAACTCCATGAAGTGATAATAATAAATGTTCATGATGATACTGTGCAGCATGGCTATTAGTGGGTTGTTGTTCATGGTTTCGGTAGGATTTAATGCAGCAGCAAGGTCAGTCATAATTACTGCAACTCTAATGCTGTTATATATTAGGACGAACATTGCTACACAAAAGCCTACACACTATATATCATATATTTTTTTATTTTTTTATATTTTTTTCAAATTTTTTTTAATTTATTTTTTTTAAATTAATTAAATTTTTTTACTCATTATCTATATATTAAACATTTGATAAAAAAAAAAAATTTTAAAAAATTTAAAAAGGTATAGTGTGTGGTGTGTACGCTTTTGTTTAGAATTTTTCATATTAGAATTATTGTCATCTTTTTATATATATATATATATATATATATATATATATATGTAATTATAACTTTGAGAACCGAACCTGATTAGCTTCTTGATTGAAAGGACAGTGTGAGGGTGAGCAATGAGTTAGGGGCTGGACATCCCAAGTCTGCAGCATTCACAGTTTTAATCGTCAATTTGGTTTCTTTCATTATTGCTGTAATAGAAGCAGTCGTTGTGCTTGCTGTCCGGGATATCATAAGCTATGCCTTCACCGGCGGTGAAGCCGTCGCTAATGCTGTCTCGGAGCTCTGTCCCTTCTTGGCATTCACTCTCATTCTCAATGGGGTTCAGCCAGTTCTTTCTGGTAATTATTTTAATTTTCTCTAGTACGTACGTACGTACTTACTGATCTTGAAGAAAGTAGATTTATTTTAGTCAACTTAAGCATTGTTTGAAAATATTGATATATAGACGTTGTAGCTAGCTAGCTGTTGTGAACATTAATTAATGACTGCATGGTTATGAGTTTTGAACCAGATCATCCAACTAGCTTGCTGATCTTTCGATCAGGGAGGCTATATATCTCTTTCTTGTAGAGATCGAAAAGGGCTAGCTAATGTGCAGATGATCATGATCTGCATGCAGGGGTGGCTGTGGGATGTGGATGGCAAACATTTGTGGCATATGTAAATGTTGGATGTTATTACGTGGTTGGAATACCTTTGGGTTGCCTTCTAGGCTTCAAGTTCCACCTTGGCGCTAAGGTACGTTAATATTTTTCTCATAAATCTCGTATCAAAGTATATATACTGCATCAATACACTTTATGTACATATACATCTCATTGACAAAAATTTTATATGCTGTCATTTTTGTATATTTCTTATACACGCTATTCATGTAATTGGTTACATTAATTTTTTAATATAAAATAACTGATTTAATTAATCACATCAATAAAATATATAAAAATACACAAAAGTTATTATACCAAACACAACTCCACAACTAAAGACCGCACTCATGAATTTGGCATGGCTTGACGTGCGTGCAGGGAATATGGTCGGGGATGATAGGAGGAACTGTCATGCAGACCTTCATTCTACTGTGGGTAACTTTTCGCACGGATTGGAATAAAGAGGTATATATATATTTAGCTATCTCAGCTCTTCATTTACTTTAAAATACAAGACTAGTACGTAATTGATCATTATGATATATTATAAAAAATTAAAAAATAAAAATAAAAATAAGTTATTTTTTTAATTTTTTAAAAAATTATAAAAAATCTCACAATAAATAACTTGTAAATAAATTGCAAGACTTATTTATTAAGAATTCACCATTAAAGAGTACAATGAAAATGGAAAATTGTTGACCGTGTGGTATGTACAAAAACAAGCTGCACTCAGAGGATCGGAATTGAAATTTCAGGTGGAGATTGCTAGGAGACGATTGAACAAATGGGAGGACAAGAAGGAGCCTCTGCTACAGACCCAATAAACTTGCTGTCAAATTACATTTGACTGAATGCAAAGTGGGAGATGAACACACGATATCATAGAAAATTAGCCATTCATCCTGGCACCAAAAGTTTATGGCCAGTTGCCATGCTGGCTCAATATTATTGGACCACTTAAGGATTTTTGAGTTGTGCCGTATGCTGGACAGAATGAGATGTTCTATTCTCTATCGCATTGGAGAGAATGTGTAGGGTTTGATGCTTTGATATCTTAGGCATGGATTTGTTCGATGTGCTCTTAAAACTTTATTTGGGCTATGTGTCATCCTTGTTTTAGTACCTCTGGACCCGTTCATATTGACTTTAATTATTAGCCATGAATCATAAACATGATCTTTTTGCATGCATACATAACATATACATCTATAGGATGCATGGTTAACAAATAAAAGAATGCATGATTAAGACATGGTGGGAGAAAAATAACAAATGAGATTGACAACAGCATTTATTTTTGGTCCCACATACAGAAAATGTCATGCATGAGGTTAACAAATAAAAGAACGCATGATTAAGACATGGTGGGAGAAAAATAACAAATGAGATTGACAACAGCATTTATTTTTGGTCCCACATACAGAAAATGTCATGCATGATATTCGAGTTTGTGGTCCAAATGAGAGCCGTCCCACGCTCTCACTAAGGTCGTTTGTCATGCAGCCTTCGGCCTGAAAAATGTGGTTTGATAATATTCAATTGCAAATACAAAGGGGTTGGGGGTGGGATAGGTCTCATATTTTGAGTTTCTTCCAACAGAAAAAGTAACATTTGAACTTAAAAATAAGTATAGAAAATCATGGATTCTTTCTGAGGAATTCTCCTGATCGTTTCCAATATAATAGTCGGTGTCAACATGGATACAATATGGTTTAAGTGTAATTTTCTTTATTATCCTCCACATTGAATGGTATATAACTACACACAGTCTATTACAAAAAAGAAAGGCCAAAAAGTAACTATAATCAGTGATGACCGTGTCCTGCGCAAGAGAACAAACGCAACTGGTGCTTACCCTTAAAAGGATGAACAATGCTGCCACTGTTAAGTGTAAGAGTTTACATCTGTCAAGAAGCAAAAAGATTCCAGATGAATCAGCGTTAATCTATTGCACCTGATCAAGTTGTTTATGTGTTGCGGGTATTAGACTCTTGCACATGATCAAGATGAATCAGTGTAAAAAGTTGGGTAAATCCACATCAATCTACTTGCATGTTAATGCCATCAGGTTTGTCCCTCTGATCTAAGTCATCTGCATCCTTTGAGCCTGGGGGAGAAGCAAGGGATCTCATTATATGTTTCCATGTCCTGATTATAACAATTCAAGGAACCCCATCAGGTTTGATGTAAAAAAAATGGAAAGAAAAAGCAAGAATATGTATAATAAAGCTAAAAATTTCCAATGAAAAGAAAAGAATACATCATTGCCACGATATCCAATTGAAATTATAGTTTGATGAGAGAGATTTTTGTAGGGTAGGATCATCTGACAAACCTACTACTACCAGCCGAGCATGAAGATGATAAGTGAGCAATAAACTTTTTTCAAGGGCAGACTGGGCAGCAAAATAGTCAGCATAACTTTTTTTGAGAAGTGAATGAGCATGACATATATGACTTCTTATTGAGCTAGACTCCTATATCCATTTTGCCCTATATGATGCCCAATGAGTTACTGTCATTCTCCAATCAAAGAACTCAGAAGTTTAAACATTGTAGGTGGACTTTATATGTACGATTTTTGTAAATCATAGATTTGTTAACTGGAGATTAATAGTATCAGAACTGTACATGTCGAGAGCCTCTGCCTTTCTCTTGATTTCATTTGACCATAATATCGGATCAGCATTTTTAGGCAGAGAATTCTGCAGTTGGATCTTCTCATGTAGCCATTGCTCTGCTTTATTGCATTCACCAATCATCTGAAAAAGAGAAGGACCAAAATGATGTATCGAGGGTATTTACCAAGAATGTCTGCACAACCAACCAATTAATGCACAAGAATCATACCACATCTCTCTCCCCAGCTGGAAGTGCTTGTACAAGCATCCGGTATTCTGTGATACAATCTAATAGACCCTTACTAGCTTGGGCCCGAGCCTCTTCCTCCTTATACCGGTTCTCAATGGGATCAAGCAGCTATTACAAATTAAAAACCTGTTAGATGCATCATTTAAGTAATAATGCATTAAAAAATGATAAACTGTTTTTCACCTTTGCAAGGTACTCCAGTTTTTCAGTATAAACATCTGCAGATTCATCAGCTCCATCCTCATAAAGCCACTCTTCTATCTGTTCAAGATCACTGGAGATCCTTTCCCTCTCTAACTCGGTGTAGAATCCTAGATATTTATATAATATCTATCACATAGTAGTGTTATGCAAGCATCCAGAACATTGAAATTGAATAAAACAGTATGAAGACTTGGAGTATATTAAGTACAACTTAAGATGCACACATGAAACTTTAAACATTGGCAAAATGGACTCGACAAATGAAATACCATGACCTCATGACAAATGAAGGAATTCTTACCTATCAAAAAAAAAGAAAGAAAGAAAAGAATGAGAGAATCGTAGATATGAGAACCCTGTCACTAGCATCCTAGTTGTAAATTCTAGCTGTTTATCAGCTTTAATTTTCACAAGAAGAAAGAGGCTCTATACCAAAGCAAAATCTTAATTAGTGTTTATATCATCATACTCAATGTCTTTTATAAAAGGATACAAGCAAATGTTGAAAAAAAGGAATGTGATGCATCACCCCTCCAAGAAATAATGGCATCAAAAGTTTAAAAGAATGAATAGTGATAGTCTTGAGACTTCAACACACATGGGGGTATCTGGTTTGCGCATACCAATGTTTCAGATCCAGATATTCAACCATTAGTTAAATACATGAGGTATCATCAGCTAATTATACGAGGGAAAGTCATAACTAAGACTTTTTCATTTCAAATCCAATACAAATTAGAAGAAATTCATTGGATACACTGAAAGTAAGGGAACTTAATTTCCATCAAAATCATGCTAGGGGAAATTATATATTCAAATGTAGCCATGAAAAGGTTAGCATATATTTCAAGTGAAAATGGTAATAAGAAACCTCATGGATAAAGCAATAAGGTTTAGGCTTAAAACATCACTAAGTCCCGACATTAGAAGCGAGGCTTAAGGGAACAAGCCCAGGAATTTCTCCAACCATTCCCCCCAAGTAGAGCCTAAAGGTCAATGTCACAATAGCCTTTGATCCCCTCATCTAATCAAGGAATGATTGTGTAACCATAACAGAGAGTCAGTTTCTGTTCCTCTACATACGGGCATAAGGTTTATAGCCATATTCTACAAAGGCTTTGCCAAGGTGTAGTAGGTTTGACGCAAATTTTCTGCAGATTCCCCTAGTCTCAGAAGTGGTCTTTAGATTTGGGAGGATAACTAAGACATTGATTTGGGATTTTGTATTATACCTTATCGCGCATCTCATAGACATAAGACTCCAATGCATTTTTCTTGTCTTTGGTATGCTCCATCTTTAAGTCTTGTTGCAGCAGCTGAAGTTCTTTCTTTTGAGCTTCTAAGAGCTCAGCATCTGCCATTCCACCATAAACATGCTCACGAACAGGAATATCAAGCCTTTTGACAACCTTGCTTTTCCTCATCCCATCATCCTACTCAAGGAAATGAATTTAAAGCCTTAACTTCCAACTCATAACAAAGAATGTCCTCAGTTGAACACAACATAAGATGTACACAAGATTAAGGCTCTTAAAGGTGAGAATAACTACAAATGAAAAAAATATATATGTTTCTCACTTTTCCAGAAAATGAGGAAGGCAGTAAATTGTTAATGGCAACACAATCTAGAGCTAAGAACCACAAAAAATGGTTAGCCGATCCAACTTACAGCAGACATGGATGAAGGAGCAGACCCACGATTGGATTCTGCCTCCATCTTATCTGAAGTCAAGTGAGCATCACTCCTTGCATGGGGATCAACAATATCATCCTCCAATAGCTGCTGATAGAGTAGAAAAGGATTATGATAACTTATCATTATCTTTCAAAAAATATCCTAGGCCCAATATGCTGAGTGTATTGACTGAAAATTATATACTTACTGAGGCTGATACTACAGTAACAATTCCATGAATGTTTAGCTGCAGTCTAACTTTAACTTTTGTTGCTTCCATGTGAGAAGCTTGGAAAGGGTCAATCTAGATAAATGAAAAATCATTAATCCAGTGTAAATAAACCAAGGAACAAAATTAAACAGTGACTGCAAATGGCTTCAGACAAAGACATTGATTACTTCCTAAAGGATTGGAAGATGACTACCTCACGGAAAAAAGAAAGTATAATTACAGATTTAGAAATGCAAACGGAGACAAATTTAAACTCATGCTGTCACAGCATTGTCAATTTAACTATGCATTAATGAGAGGGGAACAGAAGAAGTGTTGCACTATGTCATCTCCAAATTAATGAATATGTTGCAACGATTAAATATCAACTTTTAGTCATCATTAACTATTACCCAAAGGTATCTGTCTTCATGTATGCTAAATCTGTAAACATGGGCATGAGAGAATATATAACTTCTTCTTTTTTCTCTCGGTAGGCATAAGAGTGTATATAACTATAGGCTAGCATCATGTGATCAAGGGCCCATGGCTACTTTAAATGGCCAATATCATGCCTTTTTGGTGCACTGAAGATATCTATGGCCATGCATCAAGACAAACCAACCAAGCTGACTGAACTCTTAAGGGCCCGTTTGGATATTAGGGGAGGTTGGATACCAAAATCATCTCAACTCATCACATCTAATCATTACAACTTTTCCAAATTCCCTAACAAAATACAATAAATAATTCAAGTTTTTTAAATCTCAAAACAAAAATAATATTAAAAAATAATCATCTAACAATATTTTATTCAACTTTCATCTCAACTCATCTCATCTCATCTCAACTCACTATCCAAACCGACTATATCAGTATATCTGTAAATAGTAGTGAAATGATTTGAGTTAAGATATTTTATTGGGTTTGAAAAATGAGAGAGAAAAAATTGAATAAAAATTTTATAAAGTTAAAAAGTTGTTTGAATATAATTTTTATTTTGAAATTTGAAAAAGTAGTATTATTTTTTGTGTTTTGTTCGGGAGTGTGGAAAACTCGTAATGATGAGATAATGATTAGATGAAAATGTTAAAGATTTGAAATTGAAAAGTGTTGTGTTTGAGAGATGTTTGGGAAGGAAATATCTTAGAATATCTTAGAATACTTGAGAACAGTTCTGTTGCTGAACAAACCCTTATTTTTCAAGGTAGCCATGCAACAGTAAGTATTAGATTCCACTAAGATCGATTCAACCAAGTCTTCTATCCTCAGTGCTTGAGGTCAGCCACAGCAAACCATTTTCACCATCCAATCTAAGGCCACGACCACCCCTAAGTTACAGATTAGAATGTCACTAACGGGCATTTCGCTAGCATAAGATTGTAACCATCAGGATGTTAATAATCTAGCCATTGCATCCCTCTCTTCTGTTCTTAAGAGTGCTAAATAAAATGTGAGCAACAAAATGCCACAGAAACAAGTTTGTCGTATAGTGAAAAAGGAAAGAGGAGAGGGGACAAATTGAAGGAAAATTGCTTTAAGATCATAATAAGGAGTGCTTTACATTACAATTGTTTAGATACCCCAAAGGAGCTACTGTAAAGTTGTTACGTTGTGTAAACCAGTAGCATGCATGATTTAGATTAAATATATTATCTACAGACCTCAAAATTTACATTTATGTATGGAAAAGGCATATTCAAGAGGAAGTCATACCTTAAAACTGCTTATTTTAGATGATACCCCAGTAGGTAATTCACTTAGATCAGCATAGTAGGCTTCCATATGGAAAATATGAGTTCTATGCAAACTAAAAATCTTCACACTTGGAAATGGATGGTGTTTTCGCAAAAGTGCACCATTTGAAAGCGTGCAAACTGGACCTTTATCTGATGAGAATCCTATGGAGAAAGGAAATGCGTCTTGAACCTGTGAATGACAGCAAGAGTTTTTTTTATAAGGAATGAATGAAGACATCTGTGAACATCATAATACGAATAAGAACTTCACACAAAAGTACAGCAGGCATCTCTAATATTCTGGTGGTGTTTTGAAGAGAATTTGAAACTTATGATGATCCGTGCTTATTACAGAAATGACTAATTTATTGAATGTTTTTAAGGGTCAGGAAAAAATAGAACTGAAAATAAGAATACAGAGGATGCCATTAGGAGTTAGTTTGAGTTAGTTCTCTATCAATGTCTCCAGCCTCAAGACCCAACTTTAATAGTCCAACTCTTAGTAATGGCAATTAAAGAAGCTTATGCCCCTTCTCATGAAAAGAATAGAAATAAGTAGGATTATGTATAAAAATAAAAAATTGTCCTGGAGAGATTAGAACAACATTATTTGCAGAATGGCCAACAATTGATATGTGGTAGTCCTAACTTCAAAGAATCATCTTTCCATATTAACCAGAAAAGATATGAACCCTCATAAAATAAACAAAGAATATAAGCACGCAAATGTCTGAAAACATAATGAACATGCGAAAAGAAAAACATTGAGTACTAAAGATAGAAATCGTTGTATCTCGCTCCAAAAGATATCATCTTCATAGAAACACTGCAAACTGTGAACAGCTGGATAGAAACTGGACGAACCTCGTATTCTCTTACATGGAATATCGGGCTAAGCATTGCGCACTGAAGAGCACAACCACGTGCCACACACTCACTCGCATTCACTGTCCGGCTTGGTTCTCTCTTGAATAGAGAAGTTAACCTTCTACTAATAGCTGGTATCCGAGACCCTGAGCCAACAAGCTCTACCGAGTGGATTTTCTCCACAGTCAAACCAGAGTCAGCCAAAGCCTTACGACAAGGGATGCTAATTCTCTCCTGCAAGTCTAATGACAATTTCTCAAAATCCTCCCTTCTAATAAAACCCGTAACATCTTTCTCATCCATCAAGCACTCTATATTTAATGGCGCCTCTGCATTCGCACTCAGCACCTTCTTTAGTTTTTCACAAGACGCCCTCAACCTAATAGATGCTTTGGCATTTGAATAGACATTGATATCATACTGCTCCTTGAACTGTGCAGCAAAATAACTGAACAGAACCTCATCAAAATCTCTGCCTCCCAAGCTCCTGTCAAAAGCATGGGAAATTATCCTCATTTGTCCACTCTCAAATGATGCAACACAAACCTGTGTGTCACAATGACCAATGTCCACAAACACAACATAAGTTGGGCCCGCAATAGAAAAATCAGTCTTGTAAATACCATAACCAAGTGCTGTAGCAGTACAGTCATGCATCAATCTCAGCGGCTTCAGTCCAGCAATTGCTGCGGCATCCAAAAAAGCACGTCTCTGCAAATCCGTGAAGTAAGAGGGAATCCCAATCACACAGTTCGAAATGGGCATTTCAAGATTCTTCTCAGTTATGCGCTTCAAATGAGAAAACAGCATTCCCAGAATATGTTCCGGAGTGAACTTTTGTATCTCGCCCAAGTATTCCAAAGCAATTAAGATTCCCCCATCTGGACCTTCTAAAGATTCAAAAGGCAACAACATAAGGTCGTTCTGAACATCCGGTTCCTTAAATTTCCTACCAATTAACCTCTTCATTTGAGAAATAGTTGATTTGGGGTTCATTGTCGCACAAGCGGCTCCAGCCGAACCCATGAACCGCTGCTTCACGCCAAATGACACCACTGCTGGTGTTTCACGCTTTGATTCATCGTTCAGCACAACATCAATCCCACGTTGCTTCGCAACTGCAATAACACAGTTCTCATTTCCAATATCAAATCCCACCACACTCATTTCTACCAGACCAGAACCAAAACCTTGGAAATTTAGATCAATAAAGTCCCACCCGGAATTGGGAACAAGAGCACCGCATTACACCCATCCTCTCAGAGATATCCATTCCACAAACCCCGTCAAACCAACCTTGAATTTTGAGATTAACCAAACCTAAATTATGAGGAGGAATAACTACCGAAAGCAATTCAATTAACTAGACTTCTTCATAAAACTCTCGACGAAGTGTAAAATTCACCGATAAAACTAAAAGATCGTCTACGGAGCAGCTGTTATAAGCTCGAAACCATGCATAAAGAACCTCCCAGAAACAAAGCAAAATATTAAAAATTCAGGGGCACCTAAAAGAAATCAACCAGTACGATTATTGAATTCTCAACGGAAACGCATATAGTTGAAACAAGAAGCTGAAGATCTCCATGGTCGCCGAGAAACTTGGAGGAACAAACCCAAAGTGCCGAACAGAGAACGGAATCAGTGCTCCGCTTTCGGGGCTTTGGAGATCCACGTCAGCGATGATAGTTAGCTTGGGACCAAATTCAAAGGGTTCTAAGCTGTGGGCCGAATGTAATTTCCAACGAGCCACTTTTGAGCTTTGGGCCAGGTCCAAACTTGAGGTACATTATAGAAAACAAATATTTTTTTTATAAGAAAATACTTTAACGATTGTATAAAAATAAACTCATAAACTAACGTGATTTGATATAATACGTCAGATTATAAAGTTGATTTTATTATAGAGTAGATCTAAAGGAATCCATAAAGTCATATCAGTTTGTGGGTTTATTTTGTATAATCTCTTTATGTCTATAGCAGTTTTTTTTTATATGATTCAGAATTTTATATTTTGTATTGGAAAATTATTACCTTACAACTAAAACTTTTTAAAAACTTTATCTAAAATAAGAATAATCTGATAATTGAATTCAGTGACATGTTTGCATTTGTTGATTTAATCTCTGAAAATTTGTTTTATAAAAAATAAAGAAAATATCATCAAATTAACTATAAGATTAGTAGAAATGATAGTTGCGCAATCACTTTGAAAAAAATGAATAAATATAGAATCCACATAAAAAAAATTTAATAATAAATCTCACTTTTTTTCAAAATGACTGCACGGCGTTTACACACTCTACGACTGTATACAGCATTATTCTAAGATTAGTAATCAAAAAATACATAACGACTCAAGTCATGAAAAAAAATATAGTAATTTTGGTATATTAATTATCGGAGTAACTTGTACTACTAGTACCTATGATAATTTCTTTAGAACTGGAAAAGATGATCAGATGATATTCAAGATTACATGTGGTCATATTAAATTGTGACGTCATGTGATAGTAATTTCTTATATATATCTTTATCTTTATATATAAAAAGAGCCTATCTAACAGAAATTTCTTGTTTTAACGGAAAATCTTGTTTTATTGTTAATTTCACTGTTTCGTTAAAGTTCACTCCGTTTACTAAATCTGTACAAATTCATTTATTATTTTCTCTTTGATTTCTTCTGTACCTTTAGGTCTTCTCTATTTTTCCGCATCTTCTCACTCGTTTCTCTCTCCAAAACCAAACTCGTTTCCTTCTCTGTCTCTCCGTCTTCTCTCTTCTTTAATTCTTCAGATCTCTTCACTTCGTCTTCATGTTTGCATCTTCAAATTTGTTTTATGTAGCGTTGGTTTTTTTTTTTTCTTGCATGTCGTGGTAGATGTCGTCGAACGAAGGCCATCGTTTGGAGTTAGCATAGAGGCTCAGCTATGCTCACAATTTGATGTTAAAACAGGGCACGGGTTGGGGCCAAAAAATAGAGCACGGGATGGGAGAGAAATGGAGGTGAGGGCAGATGGTGGTTCTCACCGTGGAACGCGTGGCACGGAGGAGAAATGGCAGAGAGAAAGAGAGAGAGAGAGAGAGAGGTGAGCAAGGAAGAAGACGAAGATGAAAAATAGAAGAATAAAATGCAATGGAGAAAAACAGAGGAATAAAATGCAATAGAGAGAAGTGGATGAATCAATAAAACCCTAGAGAAAAAATGAAGAAGACGAAAGCGCATACCCGAGTAAGTTCGAAGATGGGGGCGACGCTATCGGGCTTGGAGTATGGGACGAATGGGTCGGGCATGGGTCCGGGGTTGGGGGACATACCGGAGAGTTGGGTGGCATGCATGTTTCTATTCCTGACCCTGCCGTGACATACT